>OOFC01014091.1:24974-46607 GCA_900323345.1 Pseudochromis fuscus
ATATGTGTCAGTGTGGAGTGCAGTATAGAGGAGATGACATCTTCAGTAGATCTGTTCACTCTGTAGGCCAGGGGTATCCAACACTAGACCACTATCCAGCATGTTTTAGATGTGTCCCTCTTCCAACACACCTGATTCAAATGACCAGGATCATTAGCAGGCTTCTGCAGAGCTTGATGATGAGCTGATCATTTGAATCAGGTGTGTTGGAAGAGGGACACATCTAAAACATGCAGGATTGCACCTCTCTAGGACCAGGGTTTCAGACCCCTGATCTAAAACATGCAGGATAGGGGCCCTTGAGGACCAGGGCTGGGCACCTGTGCTGTAGGCGAACTGGAATGTGTCCGGCATGGGAGGGAGGCCCGTTTTCAGCTGGGGCATGGTGAGCACTTATGATGATGGGAGTGAGGGCCACGGCAGGGCGGGGGAGTCGTTCAGGTTAGCTGCACCAGTGTATTGTCTGGGTTAGCAACAGGCTGAAGATGTCAGTGAAGACCTCGGCGAGCTGTTCAGCACACGCCTTTAGCAATACCATAATAATAATAATGCTTCTGGGTGAGACTGCATCTGCACAAAACACACTGTCCACTTCTGATCTCCTTCACTTTGCTCCTCCTATCTGGCCTACTTCTTCCTCCTGTCTCCATCCATCCATCCATCACCACAGCTCTTTTCCACACCTCCCATCCTTCCCTTCTTCTCCTGACTGATGGACATCCCTCCACTGCCTCCTGGGCCCCTCCCTCCCTCCTCGTGTACAGACAGAGACGTGGACAGATGGGTGGACGGATAGCACGGACAGCGGAAAGGTAGATTTGCCGCTCCACCTCTGTGCTGCTATGATATCGAACGCCCGCCCACTCCTGTCATCGCCGTGGTAGCAAATAGATTGCCTTTACACTCAGCCACTTCACACGTCTGAATAGCTCTCCCTCCCTCCCTCCTCCCTCCCTCCTTCCTTCTTATGCTCTTTTTCTTTTATTTCCCCTAAGCTCCACTCACTCTCTCTCTCTCTCAATACATCTCTCCTGAGTTTCATTTTTCTTTCTACCTCTGGCATATAAGCAACACTGGTGTGACGTTAACGATCAATTTAACAATATATATTGAGCAGAGTTCCCGGGAGAAATTTGTAATCAAGAAGTGTATCGATCCGGTGTATTATTCTGTAGTTTGCTGTGAACGTTGGAACAGAGTCACATAATAACGCTTGATCACGGGCAGATACATCCCAGTTTTAGTCGCAAAAACAAAGACACAAATGTAATACCTTGAATTGAGTTTTTCTCCAGAGTAAAAATAAAACAGTTTCTCAGAGAGTTACTCAGTGGATTGGTTTTTACTTTGACAAACTGTGAGGGTGGTGAACTCCACGTAGGTATTACGAGGGGCTGCCTGCTCTGATTTTTGCTTCTGTAGAAGAAGTTGGAGGTGCAGCAGGATGACTGACAGCTAGGGATACACAGTAGCAAGATACTTTTTTCGTTTTATGCCTAAGGGTAATCGTGCACTACAGTGTGGAAAAATGGATCAAGATAATCAGGTGACCCCCAAACAGGGTTCATGAATCCAAGATAAAGCTCCATTACACGGGAAGGTGCTCTCTAGCTCAATGTGAAGGAAGTTTTTTAGATCTTTGATAAACTTTCCAAACTCACTAGTGGCGCATTTACACTGGTACCTACTCGCTTCACTTCACTTCGGTTTTGGCACATTTAAACTGGCAAAAAAAGTACCTGGAACTTGGTACCTGGTACAACTTTTCGTATCCTGCCCCATGGACTCAGGACGAGGAGCAAACCTTTCTGTCTTTAGTGGCCGATGAGAAAATTCGGTGGGAGCTGGACGGCGCGGTCAGAAACAAAAGAATCGCACAAAAGATGATGTCATGAATGACGGCCAGCTACACAGAGGAAGTACTATCCTCAGCAATGTAAATGCAACCGAGGGGGGCCGATCCAGAGCGATCCAAGGCGAAGCGAAGAGAGTAGGTACCGGTGTAAATGCACCATAAGAGGACAACCAGACATCTCCACTCTAAATACATACTGTATAGTGTTTATGTGTTAACTTCATCCAAAGCCGAGTCCATATTACCATATTACATCCATATTTGGATATGAGGAGAGGAATGAGGAGGCGGGTCTGACCCTTGAACCTGAGGACACTTCCCAGTGTGTATGAGACTGGAGTTCAGGTCTGGTGTCGTTGGAGACTTAAATCTTCCTCGTTTTGAAGCCTTGTATCTAGTTAATGACGAAATGATTTTCAGATGGACCACCGCTTCACTGAGAGGTGCTGACTTTCATTAATGACAACAAAATGACTTGTGGAGAAAATGTACTGACTGAGTATTTCATGAGTGCAAATGACCACTTTGTTACTTGAACTGGAGCCAGCACCTAGTGGCCATCAGTGGTATGGCTTCATTTGTCAGACCTGGTGGCTGCATCCAGTCTATGTTCAGGACACACACTTTCACTACAGAACAAGTCAAACACAAACCAAGTTCACAAAGTTAAAATGTTAAAAAATGTTTTATTTTTTAACATTTTAACTTTTTTTGTTTTTTGCCTCAAGCTACATGTGAAACCAGTTCAGGCAGCTGAACTCAAGTCTGCTGCTTCCCTTGTGACATGCTGCTTTCACTTTAACACATACCCATCCTTTTAATCATGGTGGTTTGCTTTAGCTGTTGCTGCTCTGCTTATTCTTTTGCACCTTTTCTGCACAAAGAGGAAAACCCAAAACCTGTGCTCGTGCTGCTGCTGCTGCTGCTGCTTGCCTCAATTTGAAAAGCCCCACCTCCACCCCAGCATCCACCTGTACGCTCTCAACGGCTTTATCAATGAAAATTTTCCACAAAATAATCATACGCAAAAAACATAATACACACTTCAATATTAGATCATATAGAGTATGTTTTATACATGTGCAGTATGTGTGTATTTGTGTGTGTTTACACAGTAATCTGTTCCACCTGAGCTGAATGACTGATCCTCAGCTTCTGTCACGTACCTGCCTTTGTTTGTCAGTTTATTGAGTGAGTCATGTCACCTCTAAATATTACTTCTTACGCTGACATGCATTGATCCAAAGCTGTGTCATGAGACTTACAGTGTCGCCATAACGCTTCAGGTTTGTGTGGGAAAGAGAAAGAGCAAAATGTTGTCGAGCATCGATTCAAATATGAACCAAAGTCAGAGTGTTTTTATGAATATTTAATGCAGCTGCTCAGTACTGTAGCTGCGTCTTGTATATGAATCTGGCATGTTTATTCTGGTTGTTATGAGTGTTTAAGAATGTAAAATTGAATCAGTTTGGCACAGAGGTCAATTATAACTGAGGTCGTGAGCCTGATGTTTAAAGCACTGACCTTTCATTCCTATAATCCTTTATATCTCTTCCCTTTCTCTCTGTGTCTCTCTGACTGATATCAAAAATGACAAAAAGGTTGGGAAAAAAACTGATCTGAGGAAACTGATCTTCAGAAAACCAGATGAAACTATTGGGCAAAAGTTTATTTAACACAAGTTGATTGGTTGCAATGGCATCTGCTTTAGTTTGTCTTCTTGTTTTTTTAAATATGCATCCCTAAAAACTTTGAGACAATCAATCAAAACCTTCCTCTTTCAAATTTAAAGTTGAATGAATAAGCAATTAGAAAGTACTTAGAGAGTGCAGATCTCCAGCAAGGCATAATCCAGCTGTACTGAGTGTAACACCATTACCCTCCCTGCAATGAAATAGCAACACTGTCTTATTAAAGCATTCACTCTTTATGAGAAACAGGGATTTTTTTGGGAGGATTTGTTGGATTTTTTTGTTCAGAATTTCATCTTCCAACAGGGTAACAGATCAGTTCAGTAGTTTTTCTGTAATATTGCTGACAGACTAACAGATGGATGGACAAACATAGCCTTCTTGGTGGAGATAACAAAACGAAATGAATAAAAAGTGCAACTTTAATACAGATGCATCAGCAGTGGTGGACAGTAACAGAGTACGTTTACTTGAGTACTGTACTTAAGTACATTTTTTCAGTATTTGTACTTTACTTGAGTATTTGTTTTTTTGGAAACTTTTACATTCACTTTATATACAGTCTATGCTGGCAATGCGTTTCAGGCAGTTTGTCCAGGTAGAGTTACCGTCGCTCATGTGCAAATCGGCAGGAAGTGACCGACAGCGGAACTGAACAATAAAGAGGGAAGACAGGAAACAGCACGGTTATGTCGTTTTACGTTTTTTTTTTTTTAAAAAAAAAAAACACTAAACAGCATGTTAGCCTCTCGATGGGAAATTTGAAAACAAAAAAAGCAAGACCAAACAGTCAACCAACAAAGTTTAAAGCACACTCTGCAGGACGGAGTTTTTTTTTCATTGAAGCACTTTCAGATTAAAATACCACATTAACAGGAAGCAGACGTTAGTTGGGGATTGACTCGAGCACTGAGAACAATACAGCAATGTACTACAGCAACTTCGTACTTTTGAATATTTAAGTATTTCTAAATGCATGTACTTTTGAATACTTAAGTATTTTTGAAGATAAGTACTTTAGTACTTTAACTTGAGTGACCAATAACTTTTATTTGTAGTTGAGTAAGATTTGACCATGAGTATCAGTACTTTGACACAAGTACTGAAGTTGAGTACTTTGTCCACCACTGTGCATCAGTTTTCTTCAACTTCCAGATTGCTGCTTGGAAAACACGCAGCCTGTGAGTTAAAATGTGCAGCAGCTCAGCTCCCCTCTCGGGAGTTTATTGCCACAACACCTTTCGGCACCGTTCCTCTCCTTCAGAAAGGAAGTTGGAGCGAGGAGCCGACCAGCTGTGCAGAGTGCGCTCAGCAGCTGGCAGAAGTGACAGCCCCCTTGTGACAATATGCTGTAGCACCTCTTGATAATCCATTTCAAAGAAGCGAGCGAGGATTGTGACACCCTTGGCAGACGATGAAAATTCCACTTTGACATCTGAACACAAGGCTTTGATTTCATTGTTAATGCAGATGTGAAGGATGTGACACCTGCAGCCACACTGTAGCAGCCCTGTGTTTGTCTGCTCTGTGAATAGATACTTTGAAAACCAGTTTTCTCAATTTTAGTGACACATGCTGCAGTAGCATCAGTCTTTCATTGTGTGTAACAGATCATTTTAGATTCCTACTGTAAGCAAAAGTATTGATTGTTCTTTTTTTTTGTCTTTCACAGCAGAGAAACAGTTTAATTAAGAACTTGATGGTCGTGTGCATGATAACGTGTCATCGAGGTTTTCTTGCGATGTGGTTATCTTGGTTCAGCAGCAATTACCGAAGTCTCTGGAGAGGGGTCCTTATCTGGAGTGTTTTCCTGAGTTGCCTGTCCAAATCTTTGTTTCCGACCAGCAGCAGTGCACCTGCACACGTCTACCTTCATATCTGACAGCAGAGGAACGCCAACAAAGGGTGCAGTCAGCGGTGAATTGTTCAACTTCTCAAAGCCAAAAACTGAAACATGACACATTGAAACTGTGCTTTCTTTGTTTGCATGAAAAGGTGTATGATTTTATATCAGAGTACTGCACTGGTCTCGCAGATCCAGCACATTGTAGCTGATATTCACTCAGGATTTGAAGACAATCATCTTGGTTCTATTGGAGCCAGAAATGACCATATTTAGGCAAGAGGGAGGAGTTAGGAAGGAGCAGTGAGCTGGATCTAACTGTTGCTAGCCTCCTGTGACATATCCTTCGTGATCTTTAAGACTTAATACAATTTAAATTGGTGAGTTTATTAAAATTTTGCCTCTGTACAGTCGTCATGAACAAGGAGAATAGCCGTAGAGACTAAAACTGTTTTTTGTTGGAGGCTGTAAACCAAGGGTCCCTAATCCTGGTCCTCGAGGGCCAGGATTGGGGACCCCTGCTGTAAACTTTTATATTACTTTGCTTTTGGAGCCTCAAGTGGCCATTTGAGGAACTGTAGTTTCTCTCACTTCCACACTGACTTAACATTTCAGCCCTGAAAGTTTAACTTGCACAGACCTGCACTTACACATTTCAGTCACTTTCATTATCAGTTACTGTGGCATTTGGAAACTCTGTGTGGAGAGGTTCTGTCAATGTGATAAGTTCACTTTGGTGCATGTTTAAAGTTTGATACGAGATGCAGGTGCTGATGAATAACACACCTTCAAGAGCTGCAACTTTTGGAGGCTTCAGATCCTAAACTGGGACACAGCTGTTATGGCAAGCTGATGATATTATTATGGTTTTGGATTTTGTTTGACTGAAAGTTAGAATAAATCTTTTGTCCCAGTTTGGGTTACTCCACACTTATGTTACCAGTATTGCAGACCTGTCTCCTGGAGATCATAGCTACATGCTACTAATTCACATCACTTGACCTCTGCCACCAGCTGGACAAGTGCCAAGGAGCAGTAAGAAATATTTTGTAATTAATTTCTGACAATGTGTCCCTTATGCTGTTGAAAAAAAAAAAAAACGGATACTGAGGCAGGTGAAGGACACTCTGCTGGGTTCTTACTCTCACTGTCATATAACCTGCTGGCTGCTGCTGTTGCAACCCTGTGGTACATTTTCTCAGACTGTGTAAGGACACATGAATAGCTGTGTTACTTGTGTCTCATGACAAAAGGTGATCAACACCTAGAAATTATACTACTATATATAACTCATGTTGCAAGACACTCAAATCCAGGCATTTTGAATTCTTTCTTGGAGTGACAGCTGTCATAATCTCCCCACCAGGCTCCTTTAAAACACTGAAAACATGGCTTTGTGATTGAGTGACCTTCTGAGCCACAAAACATCCAAAAATAGTGTAGTTTCAGTTATATAACAGCAAGCAGCAGTGAACAAAGCAAGCGGCGGTCAGTTTGCATTTGTTTGAGTGATGTGTAGGAAGTAAACACATCTCTAGTAGTGCTGTCAAACGATTGCAATTTTTAATCAGATTAATCATGGGGTTGATGTGGATTAATCTCGATTAATCACGATTAAATATCATTACTTTTTAATCTATATTAATTGTGTTTCATTTTGCATAAGGGTGGTTTGTCAGAAGCTGGGTGATGCGTTAGCAAAGTGCTAGCAGTATGTACTAATGTATGTTTCACGTTAATGTGGTATTTTAAGCTGAAAGTGCTTCGGTGAAAAGAAAACTTCTTCCTGCAGAGTGTCAGTTAACTATTCTGTCTTGGTTTTTTTTTTTTTTTTACTCAAATTTCCTATGGAGAGGATCAACGTACCGTTTAGCATCTTCCATTTTTATTGGTTGATTCTGCTTCCTGTCACCACAGGATTAATTGCCTATTTTTGCATCTTGATGGCAACTTCACTTGGATAACCTGCCCGAAATGTGTTACCAGAGACGTTCAGAGTCATTCTGTGCTGCAGATGGATTAATTACATTAAAATTACAAATCAGATTAATCATGATGATGGATTAATCTGTGTTAATGCATTAATTTTGACAGCCCTAATCTCTAGTGTGTGGATAGTAAAGAATATGATATTTTATTTTTACCTGTAAAACTAAATTGATTTACTAACTTGGATGTGGCCCAAACTTGTGCACTGCTAGTTACATAATGAAGAAAAAACTGGATCATAAATCGTGGTCAGGGAAGCAATAAGCAGAGGTTTTATAGTGGTGACAGTACAGAAATATCAGTACATGATCAGACTGTGTTCTATATCATATTATGAATTCTGAAGATGTTATTGTGACTTTAATAACATTGATAGCAGGGATCTGAGTGAATGAATAGATACTAATTGACATGTGATGTTGATGATGTTGGTGTGACACAAAGCAGAAGTGGAATAAAGGTAAATTTGAAATCTCTACACATTACAAAGTTGGTATAACTAATAATAATAATGCCCTTTACACTTATACCAACTGAAGTATCACTGAGAAATATAATCTGGCCACTTTTTAAAGTTAGCAAAAGACTGTGTGTAGTAAAATAAAAATAAAAATATCAACACTAATGAATGTGATAATTAATGTTTACCAGAAACTGTATCCATGGTGCTTTTGTTGTCTAGACCTAACCTCTAAAAAATACATAAGATTGAACCTAAGGGATCCCAAAATACACCTTTATTTCTAGAGATTGTACTGTGATTTAATATAAATAAATAATTAAAAAAAAATCTCCTCTAAGCCAGTTAACACAAGTAGCTTATTATGACCAAGAGCATTGTTTTACCTGAACTTTAACTATTTGTTTATTATTATTTGTTTATTATTGTAATCATAATAATGAATTTAATAATAATAAATCATGATGGCAAAGGTCCAAATACTAACTTTTCCATTTTTAACTTGCTGATTTTGTGACTATACAAAAACAAAGGCAAAAATATGTTAGTGGTATTTGATGGTAACTTCTAGGAGAAGTGTGCTGATTGTTGTGACTGCACTGAACTGTGATCGCATCATACCAAACCATGACCTTGTACCAGCAGGGCATCACTCTGATCGGCACATTTAAACATCCACCTCAGGTATTTTGAAGGATATATAAAAATACTGTGTAAATTATAATTTGTGTGTGATAGGCTGTTTCCATGCAAAGTTAAATTACTTGGTTAGAACTTCTTTAAATGACATCTTCTCCTACTCCCTCTTTGAAAAATCCAGTATCAATAAATATGCAAATATTTTTCATTTTCAAAGTTTAACCACTGGATATAAGATGTCTCCTACATCACTGTGAAGTCAGTTCTCAGTGTAAGTGCAAATCAGGCTTCAAATTACTTTCAGCATGAGATTTTGAAAGCAGCCTTTGAATGCCAAACCCTGCACATACATCATTCTGTACAGTGAAGATCAAACATCGAAGAGAGAGTAACATTGACTGAATGCACATTTTTCAGTGGATGAGGGGCTTTAAACTTTAGCAATCAGGGGAGATTTAACTGTAGTGCAGCATTTTGAGCGGCTTTCAGGAGGTCAACATTTCGACTTGCACCCCTGCTCGTAACATCCACTGGAGCTTATGGACCAAAACTTATGAGTGAAATTTAAAAATGTTTGTGAAGAGGCAGAAAAGGCTTGACAATCCATGAACTCTGCTTTATATAAGATACTCAGACCCATACACTCGTACAAATGGATGAAGCAACAGGTTCTCAAAAGTGCAAAAAAGTGCAATACCACTGATGGCCACAAGATGTTGGCCCCAAAAAAGCTCTGGCTCCTATTGACTTCAATTCAAAAATTCTCATTGTCAGTCATGAAATATTGGTTTTCCACAAGTCATTCTGATGTCATTAGCTAAAGTGAACTGTGGTGGTTCATCTGAAATTAGTTGTTTTAAAAAAGAGGAGTACTTAGGGTACTCTAGTCTTCAATGACATACAGGAAGTTTGGAGGCTCATTCACAGGTGAACTCCAGTCTCACACACATTGGGTCATCATCCTCAGTTTCAAGTATCAGACCTGCCTCCTCACTCCTCCATTCATATCCAAATATGGTCACTCCTGGTATCAAAAAGACAGTACAGTAATGTCTCCTCTATCGCGGTGGTTGGGTCTCTGTGAAAGATGAAATCTGCGAAGTCAAAACCATGTGCGTATATGGTTATATTTATATATTTTAAGCCATTATAAAGCCCTCCCACCCTCTAATAAACATTTCCTGTACAGTTACACAGTATAAACCTTTTATGTTCTCTAGATTTGTTGAAATTATGTAGCTATGTAAACACAGTGTTTATATACTACCTGTGTCATGTGTATGAAATCATCTGGGCTGCTGCTTCAGCATCCAGGATACTTAACTGCATGCTCTGATTGGGTAGCTTATCAGCCATCGGCCAATAGCATCCCATGTGTGGCGATAGAGAACCACAGAGATGAGCAGTGATGACGAGCATGACATCAGGTAGCGGCACAGTTAGCCACAAGCTAGGAGAGGTGGCAGAGTGTTCAGATTTATAATGAATAAGCTTGAAGTTACAGTTGAACTCATGTAGTTTTTCAATAACATGACACCATGTATGAAATCAAGTGGGCAAACCACCGGAGGAAGCATGCACCAGAAATAAAAAGACCCATTGTCGGCAGAAATCCAAGATATATATTTAGATATGCTTGCGTATAAAATCCACGATAGAGTGAAGCCGCAAAAGTCAAAGTGCGATATCGCGTGGGATTACTGTGTAGCAACATTCAAATGCCAAAGTCCTGGCTTCAAAATGAGAGTCCGCAAACCAACGGCTGACCTCATGTTAGGTTTGTCCTTTCTATATACAGGCTATGCTCAGACCACACAGAAGTGCAGCTAAAAACATATAAAAACAAGTAGCTGTTAAATGTTGCTAATGCTCAAAGTTCCCTGATGCAGCTTTAAAAAGACACTTTACCAGAGCCTCTCTTGAGTCTGTCACTGTTTGTGTCACTCTGCCTGCGTGCGGCTTTGGCTATGTTTTTTTTCTCAATATGTCAGTGTGTGCGTTTGTGTGTGTGTGTGTGAGTATGTTTACTCCAAGATGTCCTCCCACATCGACCACTGTGCGCCACATAAAATAACTCCTCGCTATCCCCACTGGTCTCATTTCCAGCAGCGTTCAGCGTTTTGCCGTTAATGCACCGACCTGGCGGGAACCCTGGGTAAATGGAGGTCCCGCTGTTGCGGCCGGGATCACAACACAACAAAACTAAACAAACACAACAAGCAGGGTTCAACTCAGCGGAGACCCCATCACAACACTAATGGAGCGTTCACCGGATTCATATTTACATTAGGGATGCTTTAATTTCTTTATTTCTAAATAATTGCGTCTCCGAGGATGATGTGTGCGAGCACATACAAGCGTAGCGTAACGGATTTGTTTGTGTTCTGGGGAGTCCAATCACAGCGAGGTTGTGTACAGAACACACACACAACTCGTCGCGATGCTATCCAGGCCTCCACTGTGAAGACATGGCAGGAGTCAAGCAGCTCATCTCGGTGTCTCTGCTCCCCACAGTACAGCTCTGGCAAACACACACACACACACACACACACACACACACACACAGATCGGTCTATGTTGACATCACCTCTGAGGATGCTAATCCATTTAGCTTAGCTGCCATTACATGTTTGTGTTCACACATGTGTGTAAGTGTAATACGTGCCCATTCCCATCATAGGATTAGTCATCTAAGACTTGTAATTGAAGCTTGATGAGCCAAATTATATCAGAGCAATATTTTTTTTCATGAAGCAGAAGGTTTAGCAGATGTAGAGAAGTCTTTATCTCGCTCTACAGCTCCTGGCTGCTGGTGGCCGTTCCTAATCTCACATCCAGCGTGACAACACAAAGATAGTTTGAGTGGCATTTGTTCACAAAACTGCTCAGCTGAGATTTACACAAGGTGCTAAAAACATAAATGTGTACAGAAACATACTGTGACAGTTCAATTACATTACAAACCGTCATGATGTTACCAGTTAATTCACATGGATTCAGATTTTCTTTGGCCTATATTTAAGTAGGAAAAGATGAACAGCAAACAGTATTTTACTCTGAAAGCACTTCTAGGAAGTATGTACTGACATATATGTAAAACTTAATAATTGCAGTCTAATATGTCAACTCTGACATGGCAAAGGGAGCAGATCAGAAAACATAGACACTTGTTGACATGATCTGTTGAAGCCTGAGTGGAAAATGAGGAAAACTTTACATAAATTTAAAGACAAAAGCTGGTGTTACTTTATGTATTTTATGTATATTATTTAACAATGGATTTCTTCTTTCTCTGTTGCACTTATATTTTTACTGAGAATGTAAATGTTTCCAACAGTGTCAACATATTTTTGACCACAGCAACAAGCTGAAAACATCAGGAACTAGAAAGCACTCATAGACCACATGTCTCTAACAGGGCATAATCTCAGATTATAGGCATTATTGTGCAGCATGTGTGTGAAGATTTTCAACAAAATTCATTAAAGTTTGACAAAGTTATGATTTTTATGATTATTATGGTTCAAGGTTGAGACCCACCTCCTCATTCCTCCCTACATATCCAAATATGATCACTTCTGGCTCACAAACGCTAACGTCAACACGTGAGTCCACAAACCAACGAGTTCATGTTAGCTTCGTCCATTCTGTATACAGTCTATGGACAGGCTCCATCTCCCCCCCGACCCGACTGGATAACTGGGTGTAGAAGATGGATGGATGGATATTTACTTTAATGAACCTTAAATTTAGTTGTGATCAATACATTAAGAAGGTGTTTGATCAGGAAATACATCTGCTAGCAAGAATTTAATCGTGAATGTTTTTGACAGTGAGAATGCAGAACGTAGTTACAGTGAGGAGCATGGTGTGAATAAATGAACTTGTTTAGACACACATTGATGCCTCCCACAATTCAAGCAGCAGACCCATCTTAACATCAACTGTTGGGTTGGAGGGAATCAGGCCTTTATGATGGACCTGCTGCAAAGAAAAATCAAAACTGAAGGAGGCCAAGAAGAAAAGAACCACACACAAAGGATGGACATCAGACCAGTGGAAATCTGGACTTTGTGTCCAATGACTCCAAACAAAAAGGTTTTTTTTTTTTTTTTATTGTTTCAACCACTGTGTCTTTGTGAGATGCAGGGAGGATGAACGGATGGCTGGGATGAGTCGGAGTGAAGTGAAAAGCAGCCAACAAGTGCTCAGCATATGCGGGAACCCATTCAAGACCGTTGGAAAAGTTCCAGGTGACGACCTCATGAAGCCGGCTGAGCTGTTGCCAGGAGTGTGCGAACCTGCTATCAAAGCAAAAGATGGCAACCCTCACCCTAACATAGAGGAATCTAAAATATGAAACATATCTCAGTTGTTGCACTTTTTTTCCTCACCACATAAATTCATATGATTTATTTTGTAGTTTGGACATCTTCAGTGGAAAATAACAAAAAATACAACAACAAACTTTTGACTGGTATTGCACCATCTCTATGAAGAAGCTATGCTTGTGTGAGGGGAGTTAGTATTAGGTAAAGTCAAACTCTTGTCAAAGGCACCTGTGAACTCCAGAGATGAAAGTCGGCTTGTTGTTTTTTTTATCATGTTGTTGTTTCTATCCCTCTGTCATCACACAGCTTCCATAATCTCCTTATGAAAATTCATAATCGTAAACAACCACAACAACACAAACACAGACCATGTGAAAGTATGCACGCCGCACGATGAAACGAAGATGTAAATAAATAATATTAACAAGTGTCACCTCGCCCGAGCTGGAGGAGCTCTCGGGGATTGTGACACATCCCATGTGGCTTCAGTGTTTCGTCTTGTCAGCAAAAAAAAAACGAGAAGAAAAAAAAACACACACCTAATCCAGTCGCTTTTCACCTAAGAGCTTAGGTACGCAGCGCCGCTGTTTCAGTATAATTTTTGTCTGGAGTGGACTTAGCATACATCAGCCTCATTTTCCGCTTCTTATCTCTTCCTTCCTCTTCCTCGTCACCCTTTCTTTGATTCATTCCACTTTGTTTTCGCGCCTTGTTGACAGATTCTGTTCTTTTGTTTGTCGTTTAAACCAAGTGAGGATTTAGCCCCGCACTGACACAGCTTTTGCCCTCGGATCTGAACTGTTTGACTCCAAGCAAACAGCTTTTTTTTTCTTCTTTTCTTTTTCTTTTTTTCCCTCCTCTCTGCGCCTAGTGTAATCCTCGCAGATAAAGCAACCTCTTCAAACACAGCGGAGTGTAGCAGTTGCTTAGGCAACAGACTATCCCATCTAATCCAACCTGTTCCCATCGCCCCGAAGCCTGAATACCTGTCGAATTGAAAGGCTTCCTAAGCTCGCTACTTGTTAGGCTTGAGTCTTGTGAATAGCATTTTCACCTAAGATTTCAATAACACCGTGTCAGCTTATTCAATGACATTAAAGCTGGAGCAGCGTCCCACCGGTCCGACCACAGTGACTCTGAGGACAAAATTGCACGCCAATTTTAGAAGATAACAAATAACAATTTCATGACTTTAATGACGGCATTCCCTCGTAACAACAAGCAGTTGAAAATTGACTGTAATGAAAATGGACCTGACCCCGGATTACCCTGCCTAGCCCCTACAGTGTTTGTCTTTGTGGCCCCCCTCCCCTCAAAAAATCATTCTTCAATTCAGCTCTTAGTTCCCACCTCAGAAAGAAATGATGGGGGAGAGATGATCTGGCCAAGTGCTTTATAATCTTCCCCAGGGTGCCGGGAGCAGCAAAGTGTTGGGGACATAGTATTGATTTATATAAAACTCAATGTTCCCTCCACTGCCCAGATCTGAGTGTGTCTGGACCGTGAGAGCGATAAGGGATTGGACTAATGTGAGTGCAGAGCAAAAGGGCCTTGATGCCAAATGGATAAGCTCAGAGTTTTAACAACCTGAAAGTTTGCACTCTCTCTCCTGTATGTTATTTTTTTCCCCTACTTCTTCTTTTTTTCATTGTGTCATTGTGTTACAGTGCTGGGTGTTGATGAATTGGAGCATTAAGGATTATGTTCACTGAGAGATGCCCCCGGTGATTTGGGGTAAAAACTGGAATATGTCAAGTTGCAGTCTGAGTGGAACTAGCAGCCACTGCATAGATTTTGGTCCAGATTTATAAGCCCAATTAGGGCAGCCCACACAAGCACAGACAGCTCTGCAGACTTTACCTTGTCATAGTTTTTTATGTAATGTTATCTAAGGGCAGCTGAATCTTGAAAATGCTGCTGGGGTAAGCTTATACAGCACTTGATTGGGGAACAAAATCCATATAAATACAGTATATACTGCCTGGGAGGTGTGAGTTCAGCTTGAGAGCGTTGTAATTTCCAGCTCAGGCAAACAACTGAAGTCATTTATAAACATTTTAATGTCAAATTTCATTTTTCTAATTGTCTTCGGAAACTGGCCCTATTATTTTCCAATTATCCAGAGTGGCTAGTAAATTGCTTTTCTTTAATTACTTCATTATATTTTCCTACCATGTATAATAAACACACCCTGAAGGATTAGTTCTGTTGTTCACATGTTAATTAAGATATCCTGTTTGCTTAAATTCAGGAAACTAGTGAAACCGTTTGTGTCTGTGAGAGAAATCACTGAGTCCGGACATTCGGACAGCAAGTGGCCTTTTAAAGAAACAAGTCTGAATTTCTTAAAAGATCAAAGTATTATCAGTAAAATGTACTTACTTGGTTGATTTTACAAAATAAAATACTACTGCATGTGTGACATTATATTAGACTGCTACTAGCACAGCACACCTGACTCTCATAGGGCCATCACCTGAGGTATTTAAGAGTCTACATGAACACTGACACTCTTGTGGTATTTACAACCTTGAAAGTAGAAAATTCAGATATGGTGGATGGAAGTTAATAAATTGCAATTTTAATGGTACAAAGTTATTCTGAGTAATTTCTGTCTGGGAAAATATTGATATTTCCTATGGCCTCGTCTTTTATTCAAGTCCCGTTGAGTCCAGGAAACTGAACTTGTTGGAAGAATCCTGAAGATATTTCAACTTTTATCGAAGACACTTCTTAAGTTCTGAACTGAAGAAGCTTCTTGAAATAGATTTTACCAATTATATTTTCATCTTTTAATAATTCAAGTCTCATCTCTTTCCCTATTCACTTTCTGTGAAGAATAAAGACGTTTCCACTTCCTTCCAGGAAGTTTCTTCAGTTTTAAACTGAATAATGTAATAATAGGAAGCTTCACTCCCAAGTCTAAGTTTCAGATTGAAAGATTGAACGTAACCCCAGTGTCAGCTCAGAATTGAAGAAGCTTCTTGGACGAGAGGTGAAACTTCTTCATAAATCTTAAACTAAAACCAGCTGCCGACTCAATACTACTTGGACAACCTCAACATGATGACTGCGATTCTTCACAGACATCAATTTTTTTTTCAGTTATATCTTCGCATTTCCTACATATCAATAAAACATCAGCTTTGGTGGCCACGAGACACCAACACAAACTTTAGAGGCTATGGATGTATTCATAGACCTGGGGTTATGTCCAGTACCAACTCTTTAGCTAATGTACGTCAAACTGTTGGTGCTGGATGTTACCACTTGAACACCAAGCTTTTCATACACACAACTTCTATTGTTGTAATTAGGAGCTCATTTCAAGGCAGCAACAGACAGTGTCATGCTAATGCTATCATTAGGATCAAGACAGTGTCAAAAATGTTAAAACATAACACTTGTTTGTTTGTTTGTTTTGCCACAGGTACTGGAGACTGAACAAGCGGTGAATCTGTACACAAAATTCAAGGTGAGAGAGTTTTAATTGCAGCAGCCACAATGCTCCTCAAGCAGCATTCAGAAAGGCTACCATTAGCCAGTTAGCTCCTACAGTCAGGTACTTGTTTTACATATTACAATTTGTCTGGTAAAACAAGTGAAATACATTAATTGAATTGTTTCTGATGTAGATTTTGGCAGCAATCATGGCACGAACTACCACATTTCTTTTACTGTGACATTAGCTGCTTAGCCAGTTGCCAAGATTGTGTGAATAAGTGAAAGTTTAAATTCATCATCAGTTCATTTAATTTTAAACTGGCCCTTTTCATCCAACAGTGTTCTTGGAGTGCAACATTAAATTCCTGCAAAAGCAGGAACACTGTGCACAATGAGCCCTATCATTGTTTTATTATGATATAACCTATAGGTCACTATTGTTACTGATGCAGCATTTTAATCTCTCAGTTAGCTGTGGTGGAGTTATTTGCATTTACCTTGGATACTATTTATTGAACAACGTATCAAATCCTTGTGAGACCCAGCCCATTGACTTGTGTCCTTTGTTGTGGACGTTTTGTTGTTGTTTTTGTGCCACTCAGTCAATCCCAGCTGTGTTGTAAAGAGAATATTCAGGATTTTTTAATAATATCCTGTGACAGGCTGTGATACTGGGAAGCTCCTCTTAAGTCAAGCATTGTCCATCTATTGTATTCCTTTTTACTCTGTCATATATGTTGTTGCTTATTGAAATACCAGTAATTATTATATGTGTAGTTCTGAAAGCAGTTGAATAATTGTGTTTTTGAAATATCAACACTTTTATGAGACTCAATTATTGTTGACAATGAGACCATTTTAATGTACTCCACATTGTTGTAGGAGAAGCAGAGAGGATTCTGTACCAAATGGCTGTGGTGGATTTAGATTTCTGTTTAAAAAACAATGAAGAGTAATATTTCAAAAAGTAGATTTTGTCCATAAAAATATTATAATATTATAATAATACATTTGTTTGTTTGTTTGTTTGTTTGTTTTACTCTTTTGCTTTACTGCTCACTATTCAAAATGGAAAGCACTCAGAGAGCACACCCTTCAACCAAGGCATAATCCAGTTGTACTGATGTTATAGACTGAACAATTGTGCCCTCTTGTGGTGAAACAGCAACATTATATTGTTAAACCATTACAACATATAGGGACTTTTGAGAATTTTTTTTTTCAGATGGGTAATTAGCACATTCAAAGGACACATGGGGATCCATTCAAAAGCATGGACATACAATGACAGTGCATTCAGTCTTAGTTGAAAAGACACTCCCTTCTTTGCACCCACCATGCAAGGGGAACAAACCAGAATGATAAATAATGTTTTTTTTTTGGTTTTTTTTTAAATCACTTTCAATATCCTTTATCCTTTATTTATCCAGTATCCTTTATTTAATCTTGCTCAACAGTCATAATCGACTTCTGTCTTCTATATTTGGCTTTTTTTCAAAGTAAAAACCCCAAATAGGCAGGAAATCAAACAAAAGAAAATCCCTTTTTGAGTTTGTAAATGTAGTGGAATAGAAACGAGTAGGAAATAATAACAACATATTGGAAACAATCATGATTGAGTAAAAAACTTTAGGAAAAATGAGAAACATTTCCTTTTGCAAATTAAAGTCAGTTTACTGCCCATCACCTGTACTGAGATCCCAGGCAGCCATTCTCTTCCAGTCATTACTGTACAGGTATGACAGATAATTAGCAGACTTTTGAATGCTGTGTGCGCTGGGTAATCCATCACAGGGGAAAACAAGTCTGTGTTACCTGTTGTGAATGTTACATCAACTCACATATTCAGTGTCGAAGTATAAAGTAATCGATCAAAGTGTAAGGTCCGTATGCTCAGTACAAATAAACATATTTAAATAGGCAGTGATTTGAATTCCTCTCGGTTTAGTTGAGTCATTGTTTTGTCAGCTTCACGTACAAAGTGCTGGGATTTGATACCAGAGGCCAGAGTTCACATCATGAGACTCACTTCTGATTATGTTTGGGCAACAACAGCCCCTTGGTTAAGGTTAGGGGAAAGAATGTGCTTTCAGATAAATGTCAATAGTAAAAATAGCATCTACGTCACTCAAAGCATGAGGCTTTGAGTCATTGTGGACTTAAATCAGAAGACCATGACCTTTCCCAAACCTCACCCCCCGGAGGTCACTGTAATGGGACAAAGTTGTTCCTGTTATTTAAACACAGTCGGTGTGGTTTTTAGAAAGTTGACAGACGTGGCTGATTCATCGAAGAGGCCACCTGTGATGCAGCACTGGTGTGCCTCATTTCTGTTGAAGTGGCAGTCGATACAAAGATATAGTTGGGAATTTTTAGAACAGGTTCAATAGCATCGGTGTCACAGACTCATTATTTACTTTCTCTTTTACAGTTTTGATCACATGGATGAAAAATGTCCAGATGTCTCTTTTTCTGCTTGTTGATGTGGACACAGAGACTTACTGTATATTATAATCATCTGCAGTGTCTTTCATCCATAGAGGCCAAGGAAGGAGGGAGGAAGGGATGTTTAAAAAAATAGCCTCAGGTATAATTGGTTAAGTCAGTGTTGATATTACCATTGCAGATATATTGATGTTTCTTCTCATGTGTGGATAAAAATATAATCTGGGTGACGTGTTTTTTTTTAAAGCATTTGCTCATTAGTGATACATAAATGTAATTTCAACTCTAACCAGAAAGCATTCAGAGAGCCCACGCTGTCACCAGGCATAATGAAGCTTAATTAAGCTAAGTCTGAACACTGCTGCCCTCTTGTGGTGTAATAAATCTGTTAACGCATTTACTCATTATAACAGGTTGAAATCTTATATTTTTCAGACAAGACCCCATCCTGTGATCGTGCTTAAAACTAAATAATTTTTTCCTTGGTTAATACCCTACACTGTTTTTTATTTGTTCAGTAGCTTTCTGTAATGGTGCTAACACACGAAGGAAACAACCAATGCAGGCAAAAACACAACTTCATTAATAGAGTAGGTTGATATAATTGTTGCTACATTTCTGGACACTGCATTTTACAACGAATGTGTTAAGTCCATTATTTATATACGCTATGGCTTCAACAGGTGCAGCTATTGCAGTTCACAAGATTAGGATATAAAAAAATGGTATTGTTGTTAACATAGCATTGATTGGCACCTACAGTATGTTAGCATGATTTTTAATATGAAGTTGTATTGCTGGCAGATATATGTAAAGCAGCGAGTAATTAATAAATAAATCAGTAATACACATAAAAACCACAGTTATTCTCCCTTCTTAGTAACTTTAGTAATTTACATAAGTGATGTAAATAATACCTTGAAATCATACAGACTTTTTTTTAAATGAGTGCAGACTTGATTCTCGGTGATGGATTATGCAACTTCGGACAATATGTAATTAAATGGAAACTTATCTTCCTTTAGCAGAGAGGAGAAAACGAGATGAAAAAATAAAAACATGCATTTAAAACCATCCGCAATACATTGTGTAAAAATTAAAACTTGAAGGAGTATAGATGTAGTCTGCACTTATGTCCAGCTATCTAATTATATGTGACTAAGATTGATTACGTAGATTGTAGACTCACGTAGTCTCAAGGGTGAATATGTGTGTAAAAGTTTACTATGTAAAGTAAACTTTTCCTTTTTTTATATATAAACTAACATAAACTCTGCTTTATTGATGCCCAGCTGGCAAAACACTGTGCACTGTGTGGCATGTTTTGTACTTGCCTTTCAAACATGAAAACTCCTGGCCAGACTCCTTCAGTGCAGCTCTCATCCACTGTTTCCATTACAAAGAGGAGCGCACATGCTTTGATGGAGAAGGTACTCTCTTTCGCCCCCTCTCTGAAACCCTAATGATACCTGCTTCCAAGCCTATTTCAGGGACATCAAAGGATCAACTAGCCTAAGTGCTCGTGCCACAGTGTGAGGGTACATGCTGAGGCCCATATTTAGAAACTCCCATCATTACCATACTGATGTGAGGTGAGTTATTTTTTCATGTGCGCTGCAAGGAGAGGAGTCGTACAGTAAAGCAATGGTGCCATCACATGGGCGGCAGAGGTACTGAACGCTGGTGGATTATGAATTGTTTGAATAAAAGATGAAACCACAGGAGATGGAGAACAACACGTCTGGTGGAATTCATGCATGGCTCTAAATGGAAATTGATTTTTGGGAGCAAATAGAAGTAAATGACGGTTTAGGCGTCGGCTGTCCTGCCTCTGACAGCAAGAGCCTCCTTGCTGTTTAAAAGTCTGAACGGAATTCGACATAACATTCACTTCCATGTCTGATATTCAGATGTTGACCTCTGACCTCTCAAATTACAGAACAAATTTCCCAGAGGAAACCTATTTTATTATTTCTGTTGACTGAAGACAGTGAACATGAGTCATTTCAACTTGTGATTTTCTGTGATGGGTTGAAAAACATCCTCCAACAGCATCTGCTGCTGGAGGAAGGCCAGAGTGATATATCTGTTGCTAAGCAACCACTTTGACTCTTATTTTGTTGTGCAGGACCACTAACTAGATTTTCAGTCAAGGTTGCATCAGTTCGGTTTGATTCCTCTGCAAGGCTGGAAACATGCAGAAATCAAAGATGAGCCTGTTTATTATTGATGCGTCTGCGTTCGAGCTCATTATCAAATATGTGAAAAAGGCACATTTTAACCACAGAGAGGAAAGAAACTATCACTGTCTGCATCTGCAACAGTGTTTGCTGCAGATTGCTTCATTAAACTTAGACCTTGCTTCATATATCATTAATCAGGAGTTGTTGTTTTTTTAGTTGCAAGGTGCACACAGAAAACAAACACACTTTGCTGCAGTTTGCTTCAGACTTCATGCTCATTTTTTTTTCAAAATTGTAACTCAGTAAAATCTGAATACACACGGCACACATAATTTAAGCTGCAGTGTGACACACAGTCTCTTAGGAATTTATTATCTCCAATTGCAGGTAAATGTCCATAAACCCACTCAAAGATCAAAGGAAATAGATGCAAAAGTTGCCAGAGAAACATCACATTTTTAGGTTTTCTTACTTTCTCAAAAAGGTAACCCAGCTGTCTGCACATGTGCTAACAGCTAACACAGCATACCTACAGCACCTGTTGGTTTGTGGACTTTGGACATTTTGAGGCCAGGAGTTTGGAATTTGAACACGGCCATGTTGGTTGTTTAGAGCCAGAAGCTAGTGGCTGTTGATGGTATTACACTTTTTTTTTGCACTTCCACATTGGCTTCACTTTTAAGACCTGGTTGTTTTTTTTGTATTCACCACACAGCCTCTAGTTTACAAGTTTAATCCATTTAACAGTATTTT
>OOFC01014091.1:46627-60616 GCA_900323345.1 Pseudochromis fuscus
GTGCTAACAGCTAACTCAGCATACCTACAGCACCTGTTGGTTTGTGGACTTTGGACATTTTGAGGCCAGGAGTTTGGAATTTGAACACGGCCATGTTGGTTGTTTAGAGCCAGAAGTGACCATATTTGGATATGAAGGGAGGAGTGAGGAGGCAGGTATGAACCAAAATCTTCCTCTTTCTGAAGCCTTATATCTACTTAATGGTGAAATGTTTTTCAGATGAACCACTAGATCCCCACGAGGAATGATTTTTGAATTGAAGTCAGTTGGACCCTGAGTTTTTTGGAGCCAGCATCTAGTGGCTTTTGATGGTATTACACTTTTTTTTTGCACTTCCACATTGGCTTCACTTTTAAGACCTGGTTGTTTTTTTTGTATTCACCACACAGCCTCTAGTTTACAAGTTTAATCCATTTAACAGTATTTTAAAAGAAAAACTTTAACAAGTGAGCGTATTATGAACCTACGTGTCCTTGTATTTGTAATTCAGTGTTTAAAAGAAATACTAAAGGAATTCATAATCATGTGTAAAATGTTTAATTTTCAACACTGCTTCTACCCAAGGATGTTTCCAAACTCTAATACTGCTCACGGTCAGTGGCAGAAATACTGCTCTTGTTTTTCAATTCATAGCAGAGTGTAAACAGCACAATAGCAAGCAATAGCCATTTCCACTTTAAGCCCGTAAATCTGTTGGAGAAAATGTTTCATCTCCATTTGTCCTTTGATGCATCACCTTCAAGTAGTCTGATTGTGTGTTTTATTGTCTTTGCCACTCTGGATTTGTCTGATCTGTTTTGTTCCCAAAGGTTCTGGGATGAAGCATCAAAGTTAAATAAATAAATAAATAAATAAATAAATAGGAGAAAATAGCAAAACACAGGTATTACAAATAAGAAGTGAATATTGCACTACCAGTGCCAGCATCAATACAAATGCTCCGTTGGCCTTTTCTAAAATGTATCCTTTCTTGTTGAGTTGCTTTTACTGTTAATCCACAACGACCACATCTGTCAGAAAAGAGGTAAGCGCTCAAAATCCCACAATCAATTCAGTCCTTGGATTCTTTTCATTTAGATGTTTTCCAAGATTTGATGATGAGGTTGTAGGCTTTTCAAAATAGTCCTCTCTGAAGATTGTTAGAGGACGAAGATGGCAGTTATATGTAATACATATTTGCTTTGTCCTCTCCGGATCAGGGAGGAGATCCTGCCCCAAGTGGAGGAGTTCAAGTACCTCGGGGTCTTGTTCTCGAGTGAGGGAAGGATGAAGCGTGAGATCGACAGGCAGATCGGTGCAGCGTCTGCAGTGATGCGGACGGATCTGTTGTGGTGAAGACGGAGCTGAGCTGAAAGGCAAAGCTCTCGATTTACCAGTCGATCTTCGTTCCCACCCTCACCTATGGTCACGAGCTTTGGGTAGTGACCAAAAGAACAAGATCAAGTACAAGCGAACGAAATGAGCTTCCTCCGTAGGGTGGCTGGGCTCTCCCTTAGAGATAGAGTGAGAAGCTCAGTCATCCTGGTGGAGCTCGAAGTAGAGCCGCTGCTCCTCCACATTGAGAAGAGCCAGATGAGGTGGCTTGGGCATCTAATTAGGACACCTCCTGGGTGAGGTGTTCAGGACATGTCCCACCAGTAGGAGACCCCGGGGAAGACCCAGGACATGCTGGAGGGACTATGTCTCTCGGCTGGCCTGGGAACGCCTCGGGATCCCCCAGGAAGAGCTGGACGAAGTGGCCGGGGAGTGGGAAGTCTGGGCTTCCCTGCTTAGGCTGCTGCCCCCGTGACCCGACCCCGGATAAGCAGAAGAAGATGGATGGATGGATGTTCTAGTGTCATTCGCTAAATGATGTTGAAGTCATTGTGTCTCCAATGAGACCAGACATAAACTCCAGTCTCACACACATTGGGAAGGGTTCAAGGGTCAGACCCACCTTCTCAATCCTCTCTTCATGTCCAAATATGGTCACTTCTGGCTCCAAAAATCCAACATGGCAACGTACAAATGCCCAACTCCTTGTTTCCAAAGGCGAGTCCACAACCAGCAGATGATGTCTTCCTCTATTCTCTACATATCATATCTGTCAATAAAGTTCATCAAAATCTCCTCAGTGGTCATAAAGTTGCTATCAGATGGACAGATGGACAAACAAACCAACACCTGTGGTGTGGTTGTGAGATGTAAGTGAATATATGTTGTAGTTTTATGGTTTGCACAGACAGTTCATGTGTGTGTAGATGTTTTGCGGTCCCTGCAGTGGTAGTGACATGCTTTGTGTGGGTAAAATGTAAACACCTGCACATAAATATGCGAGTGTATCAGTGGTATCTGTGTGTCACACAACACTTACGCATGTAGTAAGTGACAAATGATGCTCTTGACTGCTATCAGAGCAGACTCTGAACCTAGGGGCTGTCACGGTGACAGAATGAGACCCTCTTTGTCTTTTCTCGCCCACTCCAACGCTTAGAGTCCCGATAAGAGCGTGCAGGCCTACCGCTTAGCAGCATGAGATATGACAAGCACACATTTAACTTTAACACTTACACCGTCCAGGGCTGTGAGACGGACTTCATCAGGTGTGACAATAGCCAACGTCGCTAACGGCAGCATGTTAGCATGAGCCCACAGAGGCTATTTGTGGATCTGGAGGTGAGGGAAGAGGACGAGGCTTGTGGCAGGAAGGGCCAAAGTAGGAATAAAACAAGGAAACGTTCACATTATAGTAGGTAATGGATGTTCTAACTTTTATTGTGTAAGTAAAAGTACTAATACCACACTGTAGAAATACTCCAAGTAAATAAACTCAATTCAGGCAGAATCTACTTAATGTGTCAAAAGAAAAGTACACAACAGAGTCACCCCTGTGCCTGTTTTACTGTCATATTGGACACAAAAGCGAAGCCTCATAACAAGAATCATTATATTTTACTATGAAGGCTTTTGATGTTAAAGTAAAGTTAAGATTAAGGCGATAGTATGGGTTTTGATTACGGAAATAGTAATTACAGTAATGGTAGGATGAAGGAGACTAAACAGAAGAAATGTCCTCATCGGGGGCACATCAGGACACAGCAGCATTTACACTACAAAAGATATGTAGTCATATGCGCCACCTACCACCTCCTCATGTGGTTTGAGTGTTTGGATCTCAGTGCATTTTGGTGGTCGTTCACACTTGTATTTAGTGCTGTCCACTTGTGATCCGATCACCTGAAATGCTTGTTAAAACCAAGTGTGAACAAGGCCCCTGAGTCAGTAGTGCACGACCAATCACCTGATCCCTCAGTGGTTTTCCACCACTTGTTGTATAAACATGAGCACTGTGGAAGTCCCAACTCATGGAGACTTTTATTTTCCAGGGTGTATGGGCGGCTCAATGAATCTTCTGCTGACGACATCTTGATTTTAGATTTTGGAGCCTATCCCAGCTGGTGATGAGCAAGAGGTGAGGCATACTCTGGACAGATTGCCAGTCCAACCATGTATGTTCTCGCTTTAGGACTTCTTAGAATAATCTATCTACCTAACAAGTCTGTCTATGGAGTGTGGGAGGAAGTCAATGTAATTCCTAAGCTAAAATATCACTATTATTGCAGTAAAAGTTGCATCCATGTCAGAGTTATGGGAAAATTCCTCGGAGGAATAGAGAAAAAAAAAAGTCCCATTGAACTCTCCTCTCTCACTTCAGACAGTGGAGGGTCACTCCAGTTCATGTTTTGAACCCAGTGGGAAATTGCTGTGTTTCCGCTGTACCTTTATGTGTGTGCGTTTGAGTTCCCATGTAGTGGCCATGTGGGTGTTATCTGATGAACAGCTGATGGTGCTTATAGCAGAGTTCCCCCCACCCCCTTGAGAGCCTTTCCTGCACACTGTAAATCTCACTAATAAGGCCTGGGCGCCTGGCAAGCCCCCCTCTCCATTTTACCGTTGGGTGATAAATAACCGCGGCCTCACCGTACGGACAGCAACCGGACAGAGCCAACTACAAAGAGCAATCCCACAAGTGAGGGGTATAAACTGCAGGATATCAAGAACTCAGGATAGACTTTGTGATATCGGAGTGAGGAAAGCCATGAAGAAGATGAATGTGTGTAGTTGTCTCTGTAATTGTGTGTAATTAAAAGGTCATAGATAGAATGGATGTAGGAATAAGGAAGGTGGCAGCTTGTCTGCCTCCGTCGAAGTCGGTGTGTGTTGTTTTAATAAAAATCTGGTTTGTTTCTGCCTGTTTCCACGGTAACGACTGATTGCACATGGAGACAGCAGTCTGACAGAATGTCCTCACCCCCGCAAGCTCATTAATTACACATGTAAACACACACACACAAGTAGTGCACACTTATCACTTATCTGCTGTGTGTATGAAGGTTGAAGTTAGACACACAACTCTTTGGGAGGAGGAGGAGGAGGAGGAGGATAGGGAGGTAGAGGGGAAGAGATAGATAGAGAAAAAGGGAGGTTAGGGACGGGGGTGAGGGGGAGGGGGGGGTGGAGCGAGGTAACTGTTGAGTTGCTGTTATAAATTACTTTCAGGGTGAGAGGAAGTGGCAGAGGGTCAGTATCGTAACCTATGATCCCAACTTGCAGACTGTTGTGAGTCTCCTCTGACATTTATCAGTGTGTTGATTAATAAAAGGATCAATCCACTTTGTTTCCTGCAGCTCTCACTCAGGTTGTGCACCACTTACTCTGCACGTATCACAGTAACAAACAACATGTGGTGGGTTAGAGTTGTTTAAGGTCTGGACGACGATGATGATGATGATGATGTCTACTCACAGAGGAAGTTTTTTGGGAAGGAAGGTGAGACCATGGCCCATCTCCAGTTTCCTGGTCCGCTCAGTGACCATGCAGAGTCGCTACGCCCCATAGAGAAAGCATCAGCCCTTCTTGTGTGCCCCTACATGCCAAGTAGGAAAAGTTTTTATTAAATTATCTATGATTCCTGTGTTTTTGTTATCACGCACCATAAAGCTGACTGTAAATGGTCAAACTTTGCGTGGAATGTTATGCATGTTTGAAACGGATGATGTGAAGCAAACAAAGCGTTGTGGAGACAGCTGAACTTTGCTCATGTGCTATTTGGATATTTAAAAAAACATTCAAAGATGATTGACATTATAATATTATTAACCTTTAAAGCAATCATCTGGGAACACCCGATGTTTCATGGCTACTGTGGGTTCTTTAAGTTTTAATAGAGGTCTCATCATCCATCTGTACAACAGCTCAGCACACTTACACAGTGTAAGATTTTCATAATGGTATCGGCAATAACTTGGCTTAAACCTACAGTCAGCCCATGTATCAATATAGCAGATATACTTTTTTGGTCTTTGTTGCTTTACTAATTGTTGCATCTGCCAAGGAGATTGTGTTTTTGACTGTGTTGGTCAGTTAGCAACATAATGTAAGAAGTACTGAAAAGATCTCATTGATGTGTTTTTTTTTTTTTTTTGAGAGATATTACCCAGGCAACAAAAGTTCAAACTTTGGGCAAGATCAAACAATGAGATCCTTTCAGAAAAATGATTTACAAGACAGTCCTGCTATTTCACCACAAGAGGGCAACAGTGTTCAGTCTCAATTAATAGACCTGGATTATGCCTCGGTAAAGCTTTGCGCTCAAACCATTAAGTTATATTACAGTTATATATCTTCACTGCGACTGTGGTTCATTTAATGTGTTTTCAAACCTTTGTGCAAAGAATAATGATCCGTACACCCCCAATCTCATAACACACACACACACACACACACACACACTCATAATGATGTATGTGTGAATAATAAGGTGTTAATTCTGAAGGTGTTTCCAACGTGCTGTCACCCTCCCCAACACACTCACACAGACCTCTAGTTAGACCTTTCTACTCATTTCCTCTTTTTCTTCCCCTCTTTCCCTTGCAGTCTTCAAAATATGTAAGTGATTTGGCCTTTCCTGCCACAACCTCTGATGGCTTTCCCCTCGTCTAACGTGCACATAACAAGTCTCGGTCGTTTCAGATTGGCTCGATAGTGCACGACTCTGTGTGTTTGTTCATGTGCGTTTGTGTGTTTACACCCATATTGTGCAGCGACACCTCTACGCCTCACCGACTCCTGCTGCAAACACGCCCCATGGCATCTGCCCTGACTTGTGATTTCGTGTAGTGTGTGTGTGTGTTTTCCTTCTTCTTTTGGCCACTAAAACGCTGGATGGTTACGTGGTGTTGCTTTTCACTTGTGTCAATGTGCGTTTCCTGCTCTTTCAGATACAGATGTATAGGAATTGGGGCTTTCTCCTTTCAACACCTTCTCTCTCTCGAGCTGATGACCACAGATAACACTTCTCCTCGGCTCTTGCTGGCGTATCCCCTTCTCTTTTATCCCCCTCCTCCTTCTCTCTCTGTCTTGGCGATATGTGGATGTTTACCTCTAGATAACTTTATTTTGACTGCTTGTGTGCCCCTGTGCCAGTGGTGCTGGTGTGTGTGTGTGTGTAGTGGAGGTTGCTGACAGACATGGACAACAGGGCAACAGAAGCACAAAGAAGACTGATCCAGGGGTAAGAGGTACTTGAGGATGTGTGTGTGTGTGTGTGTGTGTGTGTGTGGAGGGGGGTTGTTTAGGGTGGTAATGGGTTAGACCTCTTTTGATCCCGCCACGCCACCTCAGTTAGCACCTCTGTATGCTAGGAAGTGTCGCGCACAAAGACATCTGCTCTCTGAACTTGATAATGAGACACTTTAGGCCTCTGGTCAAGATTCAGCCTGCAGCTTTTTACACACACACACAAATAGCAGTGGCCACATTTTCCTCACATTCTTGTATTTTGGGCGTTTTGTTTGTGTTTATGATAATTTTTTAGAACTTTCTTTCCATGGAAAACTTTACAGGAAGCATATATAGCACAACTATGCAACCCACATGGCGTTTTACTCCATGTGTGCGCCGTTTTGGCGTGGATGTGTACGTGCTCCACATCAATGCACGTTCATGTACTAGCTTGGCAAAGAAGCCTTTTCATTTTATTAGTTTCTGTCTTTGCATCTGTTAGATGTTTGCCGTGTTATATTTAGCATTTACATCCCTGCGTCTGAAATTAGCCTCGCCACGGTGGAGCTAATTCGGGGAAATATATGCTAAAATAAGGTCCACATAAAACACATTTTCTGGTTTCCGCTCGCTTGGCTCTCTCTGATCACTCTGCTGTAACTTGCTAATCACAAGCAGCATGGCAGAAGGTTGGTCGCAGCCCACTATGTTTAGTGTTTACAAGGCTTAAACATGGCCTCGTTTTGGACATGCTGTTCTCATATAGGCACAAGAGACAACAGATGCAAACACACACACACACACACACAGATTTTGAAGCATATCTATCCATCCATGCAGCCCACATGCACGCAACACACACTGACTGCCAATCTCCGTTGTTGTAATTGGATTTGAGGTGAGACAGTGCATGTCCACAGACTGCAACACGAGGAGGTTGACACAGACGTTTGCGGCCGGGCACTTACTGTTTGTGAGAAGCTGGAGCGTAACATTATATTTCTGACCATGTAACTTAAAATCCATCGTTCTCCACAAGCTTGGATAATGTGTTTTGCCACAGCACAAAGAGCATAATTGGATCATGACGGGCTGCTGTGTCATCAGTTTGAAAAATCAGTTCTGTCTGTTTCCTGGGTTCGGGTTTTTTCAGGTTACAAGATGATTGAAGGTTAACCCAGGCGGAGGAGGAGTTATCGGAGGTCACTGTTCATCATCAAATCCTCTAAACCCACCTTGAACTTTCATCATTTGTAAAAACCTAATATTAATCAAAACTAATTCAGTTTTTATATAAGATTTATCATATAATTGTCTGTTGGTGACAATGCAGAGAACTTCCTCCTGTAAAGTAGCAAAACTATTGTCTCACACTGAGGACAATACATGAAGTCTTCTTATTTTATTTTTACCACCTCTGCCAAGGAGGTTATGTTTTTGCCTGTGAATCATTTGTTTGTCTCCCTGTCTGTGAGCAACATTGTAGAAAAAACAGATTTAGATTATTTTTTCCCAGGTTGATCGTTATCACTCAAGGAACCAGTGAATACATTTTTACTCAAACCAGAAAAACTAAAATCTGGTGAGAAGGAAGCAGCAGGAGCTCAACACCAAAACACCGTGACGTCTTTGAGTCAGAGAGGATGTAGGAAGCAGTAGGTACAGACCATCACTGTATACAGAATTGATTAAGCTAACATGACATCACCTGATAGTTTGTGGACTTACATTTGAAGCCAGGAGATCAGTATTTGAACCTGTTGGTTGTTTTGAGCCAGAAGTGGGTCTGACCCTTAAACTTGTGGACACGGCTCAATGTGTATGAGACTGGAGTTCAGACTAGTCCTGATGATCAAGCTCACCACACCCCTAAATATCTGTGTCTTTGAAGCCTAATATTAATTTAATAGATGACCTAATGACTTTTTTTTTCAAATGGAAACCAGATCACTGATAGAAAGAATTACATTTAGTAAATTACATCAGAATGACTTGTGGAAAAAATGTATCGACTGAGTATTTCATGAGTGAAAATGAAAATTTTGCATCAAAGCCAACTGAAGCATTGCAGTACCCTTTCTCTAAATACAGAAGGTCTTCACTCAGATATACAAAACAGATCAAACAACTTAAAATGTTTTCCTTTCAAATGATATTCATGAATGTTTCTCTGGGAGGTCATGACAGCTGCAACAGACATGATGTGATCAGTGCACTGTTTGACTCGTGTTATTTTTTCTCTCTCCTCTGAACACTACACTTACAGTCAGCGTGTTAACCAGGAGAATAACACTTCTGCTGCCTGTAACATGACTTTCACCTGATGAAAAAAGTTATCCTGGGCATGTTAGACCTCAGACCTCAGCAAATGTCTACATGTTCTTCTCTTCTTTCTGCCGTGGGCCCCTGTGGTGTTACAGAGCGTGACGCCTACAGCAGTCAAGGGAGTCGTAGCCGTGCTCCTAAATTAAATATAACTCTCAGAGGGGAGAACGCTCCTGGCCACACACACACACACACTCACACACACAGTACACTTAGATTGCGTCTACCATTATTATACACAAATACTGTACATGCAGGATAAACTGAAGGCAAATGCAGATAATGATGGGTCGTCAAGCAGAAAGACGTAAATCTGCTGATTCACATGCACACATATGTAGGCAAACTGTGTGTGTGTGTGTGTGTGTGTGTTCCTCTTGTTTATGTTGGTGAAAGTCCACTGGATTTATCTGTTAGCACTCAGAGGCCAGTGTGTGTGGGATCCAAACACAGTGGAATTATGGGAGATGAGGTCAAAGGTCGAGGCCGGGAACACAGTACAGTGTGTATGGCGTGCATACGAGTGTCCGTGTGCATTGGAGCGGTGATGAAACGGTCTCGTCGGGGAGGGAGCTCTGCACGGATCATCAGGCGCGTGATGGAAGGTGTTCACGAGGAATTTAGATTAGCACTGAGAGAAAACAAATGAGAGGAGAGGATGAGGGGAGACTGTCAGGCGACCTGGGAACATCAGTCCTCATTCAGATACTTCAACAAGGTGCTCCATGTTGTTTCTGGAGGTTGGCAGTGGATGAGTTGTGTTTGTAGGTCAGATATTTATGAATTAACATTTCACTTTTTGCAGTCAGGGAGTTAATGGTAGCTAGTTACTATGTTTCATGTGCTTCATGGTTGTTGATGACAGTTGTGTAATTTGACATTATTGCTTGTGTTGGTTTGATTATTTGCTTGTTAGCAACATTACTGACAGATTACAGAATTTTCTCAAAAACCGACAGTGCGCCTTATAATCCGATGCACCTTATATATGGATCAATATTGGTTAATTATGGCTACCGTAGTCAGGGGGTGTATATTGTGATGCACTAACGTTTGATTTACCGTAGCGGTATCAGACTGTTTCTTTTACGTGTTTACTGAATCAGGGAAAAGTTCCCTCCACGTTCGTGATGCACTAACTACATGATAAAAAGTTGCACTACCTGTTGTACCTTGCTGTTGGTAAAAGATAATACTACGTCACTGACGTTACCTCGGAGAAAAAATAAAACAGCTGTTCATGTAGCTCTGAACTGTGACTAATGGAGTTGGAAATACTTTGTTTTCAACGAAGGCGGCACAAATACCGGTAAGAGCTACTGGTACATACGGTACCATATTGTGAATGTACTAGCTTGTTTTGGGAGTGAACGGAGTTGTCAGAACGTTGGTTTGTTTTCTATTAATAAAGTTTGACTGACTGACTTATCTGACTGTTTTGTTGACATTCCCTTTAGCACAGCTTCATCTAGATGGATGATAACACAACCCCAGCCACTACAGTAGTTTCTATTCTATGTGCCTTATAATGCGGTGCTCCTTATATATGAAAACAGTTTTAAAATAGGCCATTCATTGAAGGTGCGCCTTATAATCCGATGCGCCTTATAGTAGGCAACAGTGTTCAGTCTATAGCATCAGTACAGCTGGATGGTGGAAAAGGATTTTTCCTTCTTTTTCACTTTCATCCACTCATGTAAGTTTAACTGCTTAATTTCACTTAATCATTTAAAAAAATTGCTTGACATGTTAATTTGTGTTTCCAAAATTGAGATTTTAGCTTTCGGCACCGTTGAGATACATCTATTCCTGGTGGATATTTTAATATGAAAGAACTGGCAGGAGAGTATTTACATTGCACAGTAAACCAAACATTATAATTTCACCTCTGTACAGCGGCCTTTCTCTTAGCGTATTTATTATTTTGACCCCCCTGCTGTTGTCACACTGCACAGCTCACAGTTCAACACACAAATTCTGCAAGTGAAAAAGGAGGAATTTTAGGGTTCATAAGAAGTCCACACACAGAGACGTATTTTCTTTAGATACTAAATATACACTGACGACAAGTCAGGGATGTGAATTCATGTATGAAAAGATGTTTGAAAGACGGTGGGAATGTGAGAGAGTGAGAGAGACCTTGAATTCTTCATGGTGAGCAGAGTGAACAGCACATCACCAGAACCACCGGGTCATGACCTCTGCTCACACTCCGTTTTATTTCAATTACTGACACAAGGCTTTGTATCTCTTCACATGTGTGTGTGTGTGTGGATTGAGATGGAGTGTGAATAGTGTTTATTTGGTCATGGGTCTAAACCGGATGGAAAGGTGTGGGTAACAGCAGCGGTGGGAGATGATATCATGAATATACAGGCACACTCATGCATGTGCGACTGTCGATAGCATGTTCTTCTTGGGAGAGGGGCTCATGCTACATTAGCGTCCGGACGCCGTGTCCTTCCCAGCAGCGTCTCCAGCAGCGGGGTCGGTCGTGGGAACAAAGCACGCTCACATGAGGCAGCTGATCGGGAGGCGGTGATATGAGACTTAATAGAGTCAGAGCCATATAGTCCTGATGTGGTGCTGTTGACTTTATCCTTCATTTTGTTTCTCACTTTTTGTCTGGCATCCAGTATTAATCCTTTTTGTTGTTGTTATTTGTTTTTTATCAACTTTAAAAACACAAAATCTTTTGTAAAAGCCACCAAAATAAGGATAGAGCCCTTTAACTGACAAGTCATTAACCTGCAAGACTCACCCATGAGGTAATTTTCTATGAGTAACAAATTGCTTCATAATATTGTAACATGTAAAATTATATAGTTGTGTTTTCAATATTATGTTGAGAGGGAGAACTATCTCTCAGTGTCCACCCACGTATTGACCTTAGAGTGACCTCTGCTGCCCGTTTATTGATGCCACCCGTACAATAGTGCAGAGTTACATTGTTGTCAGCGGTGCTGTGCTGTTTAGCAAGCGCTGGCGCTAACACAACTGGCATCACGGAGACAACCATGACTATAAACAAACACAGACCGCATACGTGTCTAAACAGAGCTCAACCATAAACCAACAGTGGCTATCACACAGCAACTGGTTACAGATGAAACAGATGGATCTTCCTCTCCCGGCCGCTCACAGATCCACATTCAGATAGTTTCGCCTCGCTGCAGGTGTGAGTGTAAGCTGTGGTGCGATTGAGGGGAAACCACAGAGAGGCTAAAAGAGAGGAGGAGACTAAAGCAGGGAGAGAGAGAAAGATGGGTGAGCAGATTAGGTTGGTCCTTGGCGCCTGTCTGTGGTTGCAGTGAACTGATGTGTCACCCGGATCCTGAGGGTGCTGACAGCAGAGTCGGGGAAGAGTGGCTGTTGATGCTACTTGGAGTTTTTTTGCTCTTTTTATGATCCGGGATGTTTGTCTTTGTTTTGTCCTCATGGGACCAGATGAAGGAAGCAACAAAAAGCCCAGTCTGGTCTTCACGTATTTAAGTAAGACTTTAACTGACAATGGATGCTGCTAAAATATTTATTTTTACGCCTGTTTGTTGTTTCCGTTTCTGTCTCAGCGACCACTTTAAAAAAAACATCTGGTTTGTTCAACCACAGCGAGCCTTTGTTGTATTATCATCCATCACAATTAAAATCTGCAACACTTAAAATAGTTGTCAGTTTATCAAGTTAAATAAATGTTATGAATTACATAAAAATAATTGCCTGAATGGATGCACAACATATGCAGAATATTCAAATTCAAATTGTAATTACACATTATATTGACATGTGGCATGTAAAGGTTTGCACTACTGTTGACACAGTGATTGTTGAACCAAGATCAGACTGTTAGAGTTCCACTGTAAAACATCCAAATAAAATATTCACACAAAGTAATTTTCTATAAATAAAATGCAGTTCGTAGCTTTAATTTTGCACCAGATGTTAAAGGAATAAAAGATGGAACGTAAATACAGGTATAGGTCTATAGCTTGTAATACTGAGGCACATTTGACCATTTATGAAATAGTTATAAGTGTTTCTGGATGGCAGTCCTAATGCCACTGCTGGACGGCCATGATGATGACATCACATGGATTCAAGGCTGAATCTCCACCAGTCTTGCTCTAGGTAAAGCAGGCACGATGCAGGAAGTGAAAATGAGGACAGCAAACAACCAACCAATCAGAAAAACCCATTTTCCTCCACATTTTTCTGATTGGTTGAAATATTTCAAACGGTATCCACCATGAAATTGTCCATGATGGAGGGAAATCTGCTTTATTTTACATGATTTTGATGTGTTTCCAAAATAAAGACAAAAATCTGTCAAATAAAAACAGAAAATACAGTAGAATTAGAAATTGGTTTTGCAGTATATTCCATTCATTATTGAAAATTGTCAGATGTGAAGTGACAATAATTTGTCTTTGTCTAACTGTTAACTGCTAATCCATCCACAGTGCCATATGTAGCGAGAAAACTGTTACAATAAACAAACGAGACCACAGATTATAAATGTATGTGAACAATTCAAAGTTGTAGTTTTCTCTTTGTGAAAGTCTGCTTCTCATCTTGCTTCCAAAACCTTTTCTCTTATCACGCATGGCAAATGTGGACACGAGTGTGTAAAAGTGTACATATGTGTGCATCTGTGTGGGTGTCTATGTGTTCCTGGGTGACACACACACATACACACACACATGGTTTTCTCATATCTGTTTTACAGCCTTTTGCTGTGTAACCCTGACCAGTGTCTAACCATCTGTCCTGCTCTCTGGGTGCCTGTAATAAGCAGTTACCCCCCCTCTGTCCTCTCTGCCCTCCCCCACCTGGGACACTCTCCTCTATCATCACATAGGTGACTGCAGAAAAAAAAAAGAAGTTTAAAAATCCAGAAACTGTTTTCAACGACCACTGATCTCCTCAAAGTTTGAAGTGCTCCAGTCAACAAAAGAGATTTTCAGAAATAAAAAAAAATGAAGTCAGCTCACACAGATGTGATTATATTGATAAGTGAAGTGAGAGTGTGAGAAGTTCAATATCAGACCACGTTCACAGGTACACAGGGTCACACACACTGAACGCTTCAGAGGCTTTTTTTTCCATTTCCTTCACACCTCCACA
>OOFC01014091.1:60707-80284 GCA_900323345.1 Pseudochromis fuscus
ACTGTGATGGAAACAAAGCTGCACATTCACAACCACTCAGTTATCAAAATGATACAGCTGGGAGAAGTTGCGGCTGTAGGGAAGTAGCCATAAGTCTTTGTAAGGAGATAAGAGAACACACACACACACACACACACATACACACACAGAGAAGCTGATGTGTGAAGGACACGGCTGCTTTTCTTTGTGCTGCTGTGGAGCTCTGCTTCCTTTTCAAATGTTGCGAGTATTATTGTGTGTGTCTGTTGGTGGTTCATAGGCTTTTTTTAAAATATGAAAATACAATAGATTTTAAATGTTTGGTTGAAGTAAATTTCTGTTTAATTTCAGTCATGTTTTTTACATTTTTATATCATTAAAGCTTGTTGAAACTTCACCTGTCACCACTGTTTTTTCAACAAAATTCCATGTGATGTTGTCACCTATTCACGAAGTTAATCTAATGTATATCTGTATTATTCACACACTCTTTCACACAACAGACTCTCCTCAACCAGTCCATTTATTATTTCAAACAACTATATGAACAGAACCACCCTGTTGTTCCTGTTCGCTTAAGAAGAAAGGGTAATATTGAACAGTGATACTTCACATTTACATTGTATCCACATGCACAGTCACTCATGCTCACTTCAGTTCAACATTAGATGGTTGCAAGCTGTTGTTATTTCTATTTACTGTTTTTTTTTTTTTTGCATAAGCCACCACATTGTTCTCAGCAACATGCAGCAACCAACAGACTGACATAAATCCATTATTGGTTTTGTTTTACGGGAAAAACCTTAGTACTAGACAAAACTGAAATAATGCTAAAGGCAGGTCTCAACCATTTCACTAATGGTTAACTACAAATTATAAATAATTACAAAAAAAAAACACATTTTGTAACATAATACCATAAACTGAACATACTGTCATGGAAAAAAATTAGACCAGTCTTGTTTTGCTGTTCATTTTGTTCATTTTAACAACAAGCCTGGTACAACTAAAGGCATATTGTTTGGACAAATATAATGCACCAAAAATAGCTCATGAGAGTTTAAGAGCTGATATGCAGCCATTGTCCATGGTTTTCTTGATAATAACTAAAGTCATTTAAGTTCTCACATCAATAGCTACAGCATCGTACTGCCAAAAATAAATATTGCTTTTAGGTCTGTTTTAGTCACATGATGCACACAGGAGTTAGTACTTGATTGCATAACCACTGTTTTTGATGACAAGGGTGGTCTAATAATTTTTTCCACTCTTGTACTACTAGTCCACCACAATGCATGATGGGAAAAACAGGCTGGCCCTCACAACAGAACATTTGTTTCAGTTTATGGTGACTCATACCATTCACAAGTCCAGTATCTTTTTTTAAATAAAACTTTAGGAGTGAGACTGGAACTGCTGAGGCCATGATCGCCATCTTGGATGCTTCAGGTCACTGACGTCACTCAGGCGTTCAGCAGCTACTAAATCCAGTACCACAGGTGTACTCGGTGCCCTCTCTGGATTCAGGGTGACTTTCCTGCCTTTACTGACAGTGGCACAAGTGATCCACTTGTTCATCTGTAAAGTTTCACTCACTTCATGTCACTCATTTATTTATTTAAGCTAACGTAAACAGGGACACAGCAGTGATGCAGAATATGATCAAATAATCAATCAATCCGTCTGCTGTCAACCTCTGGAATATTGCGAGCTGTGCTTTACAGTGATTGGTGGAGTGAGGACATAAAAAGGACAGATTTTAGGTCAGCCACACTTGAACTGACTAACATGAATTAAACAATACAATTTTGCCTATGCAATCAGCAGACATGTGCACACACATATACACACAGACAGTGTTGTATATGCAGATAAAGAGGGGGAAACAGGTTGGGAGGTAGTTAGTGTATGTCACTAAATCTATACATAAACAGCATCTTAAACAGACTAAATGAAACTCAGCATATTAAAATCAAAAGCTGGGAGATGTGTTGCTTGGTAACCTTCTAAATAGAGTGTCTGGGTCTGTGCAACTGTTTCGTAGTCGGGTGTCAAATTGCGTCGTCTGAGCCTAACCCAGGATACTTTACATGCTGTACCGTGTGTGTGTGTGTGTGTGTGTGTGTGTGATCATGGGGAGGAGGTAGATCTTTACTGCTGTTCACTTTAACTGAAGTGTGCCGACACCTTATGCTGTGCTCACACCAAACACTAAAAGTCCACCCCTGTAAAACTTTCATATTTAGAAACTTCAATAAAACTCATTTAGAATTATTATTTAATTCATTTTGCAGAGTAAAATATCATATATTTTTCACCCCATGGGTTTACAATGGAAGCTGATTTCACCCCGTTTTTCTCGCCCTCAGTGTGAGTGTGTGTGTGTGTGTGCTGGTGTTATGTTAACAGGCTCATTTCCGCAGATTTCGCTGTGGATGTTTTTGTCGCTTTTAAAGTCCTGTGGAAATCTAACCTCTGCTTCCTTTCTGCAAACCCCACAGTCATAATACACTTGTTTAGGCTTCATGGGGATTACAGAGAGGGTTAGCCGGGGCCAGAGGAGTATTAGTGGATGGGTCAAGGTGGATGGGGTGTCTGGAAAACTTTTTTCGGAAAGACGAGTTAAGAAACAGATTTTAGGTATGTTTGAAAGTGAAGTCGTTGCGAGCATGAGGATGGATTTTGCAGGTTTGAGGCAAGAGTCGTGTAGCGAAGAACGATTTATTCTCCTTTTTGTTCCTTCTTCTATTTTAACAAGGAACCAGTGAAAACTGAAGGAGACTCCCACTGCACCAAAACCAAGTGCAAGAAAAGAGAGAACCAAAGAATAAATGTAGCAGGAGCAGGGTGCTGTAGTGCTGCTGCTCCAGTCTGAGCAGTGTGCGGGGCTTAATTAGGCGTATCAGAGACTAATCCCTCTCTGGGGTCATCTGCTGGGGGTCAGGCCTAAAAAGAGAGAGGTCACAGCAACATCCGGCTCAACACGTTCATGACAGGTTCATACTGTAAGCCTGTGTGTGTGGGTTGTTTGTTATGTGTTACTTACTTTACAGGTTTTGTTTCCATACTGTAGTAAGTCTGCCTCAATCGTGAAATCAGTCATGCAGTGCTTTTAAAACCCCACACAGAGCAGCTGGAGGTGTGTGCTGCCAGGCCTCAGTGTGTGCGCTGCTTATTTGCTCAGGCCAAATGGTAGCAGATGGAACATTATTGGTGATCTGATCACTACTATTGATCAGCGATTACAGTGAAAAGGCTGCATTCCCTTCAGGAGGCTTCAGGAGGAGCTACTGTAGGCCACAGGGGGACAAACTGTGTCTCTGTGAGTACACCAGAGAGTGTGACTGCTGAGCAAGGACAGGGATTAACACCAAACACATGTTACACACACACACACCATGCACAATGACATGCACATACACTACAGATACAACACTTCCAGTTTCATTCAATTTTCAGCTCCCATGTGTTGCATGTGCTTTTTCAAGATCGTTGTTAAACTGTTAAGGCGTGAAAGCATGTGAAATCACTCGAGTGTGTTTACTAGTGCATCAAAATACCTAAACAGTCACAAAATAGCTAATGATGTTCTTCTTCGCTCTCCTTTGGTCTGCAAATAAAATACAGCCAACATGTGGGCAGATGATTCTCAGCTGGGTAAACCTCATGTCCCTGCATCCCCTTCGATAGCTCAGTTGGTAGAGCGGAGGACTGTAGAGAGGTGAAAGCAGACATCCTTAGGTCGCTGGTTCAAATCCGGCTCGAAGGAGGTGACACTTTTAACAGAGAGTTCATAGTTTAATCTCATCTTGACTACACGTCAACAAGACAGTGTATCCATCTGTCCGTCTCTTTCACTCTGACTCCTGCTAACGTCACATAGACACTCGACTGTTTTTGTGAGCATGTGACACTCCTGGTTCTGCGACATTTCTCTGCAGCACCCTGACTTCTACATTATCTTCCATCTGCTTTTAATCACCTTCAGATACGCCTCAACTCCAAAAGAGAAACGACTCTATTTTTAGTTTTTACGATCATTCCTGTTATTTGTGTCAGTGGTGGGAATGGATTTGTAAGGATTCTGGACTGGTAACTGGTTTAGATGAAGACATATATGATTGGTAAAACACAGTTTATTTTATGAAATTAAAAACCTTCTTATTAATCAGCTTACAGGCCACACAAAGTAGCACACAGAGGTAAGATTACACCTCCAATCTTCACTGCTTTTGAAAAGATGTAGAAGTCGATTAGGATGGATGATACATGTTTGTCAGATCAGACTTTATAAGATTAGGCTGGTTGATCAAACACAGCACATTGTTGACACTATTGACATATCAACAGCTCCCATATTTACCTTTCACAGTATGCCGGTTTTGTCTTTGGTTTGACATCTTTAATTTTAAGACAATAAAACACTTGAAACTAAAGTAAAGTCAGTAGCAGTTGTTGACAGCAGTGGCCCCCAACCACCGGGCCGGGGACTGGTACCGGTCCATGGGGCAGTTGTTACCGGGCCACACAGAGAGAATAAATAAAAATATAACTTCCGTTGCATTGATTATTATTGCGTCTGAAAGACATTTTATTTTGAAAGGAACGACCGGATTCTCTTCAAATTAACTTTTGCCATTGCCTCTTGAGACGTCAATATGCTTGTCTCGGTCACGTGATAAAACGTAACACCTATCACGTATAACGTCAGATATGTTAGCCAAAATATACGCCTGCAAACTAGCGAAGATGAAGAAAATACAAACGTCTTTGGAGAGCTTCTTTTCAAAGGGGAAGAGGACAACTTTTTGTGCTGGTCATGTTATATTATTTTCACTGTATTTATCTGCCACACCTTGAAGGCTGGTCTGTGAAAATAATGTCTACGTTAAACCGGTTCGTGGTGCAAAAAAGGTTGGGGACCGCTGGTTTACAGAACAGCCTCTGCAGTGTTTATGTAATAAATAAAAAGACAGCTAGGGGGTGATGATGTGATTTAAGGTTTGATGGAAGAAAATATGAAATGGATAGCTGTGAATAAAAAATATGCCTCTTTTCTACTTTTCTACTATACTCCACTTTGTTACTAAATAATTGTGTTTTGAATATAAGCACAAAAATATTTTATCTTTCAAAATGATTTTCTCTTACATCCAGTTTTAGTAAACAACAATAAAGCAGAAACTTGAAATGTTTCTTTATTTCAAATTAAAGTTTCTAACTGTGTCTTTCAGCATTTTTTAAGCTGAAAGTTTTCATTGCTTGATGGTCATTGTTTAACAGGATCTGGGCTTGTACTGGTTGCAGTGAGGCCTGCATGTGGTTGGCCGTGAGCCAGTGTGATTGACAGCTCTACCTGGGTGGTAGGAGGCAGTGACAGCTCTGTCGCTGTCAAAACAAACATAGCAAGATGACCGGCCAATCAGAGCTGAGCGAGACCCCCGGGGATTCATCTAAGACATGTTGAAGATTTCCTCAAGACCAAAACACACATAAACACACACACACACACACACACACACATATTCGTTCTCTGTGCTATACCGCTTTGTTGGATATGTGAGTGCGTATGTGCCGAAGTTTATTTGTGTGCGTGTGCATGTGTGTGCGTTAGCGTGCGTCGAGTCGATGTGTGTTTTCTCCCCGTGTGGTGCGGTCTTCTTTCGACACCGTCTCCGGGTCGTTGACGTAGTTGTCATGGGAGAGTGCTCTCTGGACCTACATACACACACTCGCACACATACGCACACGCACACACATTGGGGGGACAGGGGTCAGCTTGTATTAAAAGACCAAATAAACGAAATGTTCACACCCGCAACCCACCGCAGACAAGACAAGCAGACAGAAAACGAGAAGGCGACAGGGGGAGGAAATGTGTGGAGGGAGGAGGTGGTGGTGGTGGTAATTGAGGGGGTATATCTTTCATTTCTTGGGGCAGCAGGTTGGACCATTTCTCACCTGGACGACATGAGGTCAACCAAACCTGCACTGCAACGTGATTCTGCAGTTCACCTGACCTTTGACCTTACCATAGGGACAGTAGTTGACTTTTAATCTTTGAAGTCCAATCAGACACATCTATGTGGATGCATTGGAGTATTAAAGCCTGTCATTAGGATGGCTGCCATGTTGTTTGGCTGCAGCACTGTGCCACTATTCACTCAGCTGTCTGATCACTCAATGTAAAAGGCATGACCTTGGAGGCGCACACTTCATGTGTGTGTCACAGTTGTCTGATCTGTCTCTGATTAGCAGGAACAAACAAACATAATTGTACAGTATGTAGATATAGATTTAAATGTTTAAATCTAGAAGGGTATTCTCTTGTTTTTTAACTTCTTAGCTTTGCTTTCCTTGTCGGCCATCTTGCTCTCTCCCACTGTCTTGTTCTGTCACTCCCTCCTGTCATTTGCTTTATCTCCTTTCAACTCGCCAAGTTCCTTTCTGTGTTTATTTCATTCTCTCTCGCCCTCATTCTCTCTGTTTATGTCTCCTTCTCCCCTGTCTGTCCTTTTTTCTCCGTCTCTTTTTTCCTCGCTCTCCGGCCGTCATAAATCGCTCTCTTGTTGGCTGTTGAAGTGTGAGGAATGGCAGATCTGATGGTTTCTCACAGCTGTTGCAGGCGTTCCCAGGTTCACCTCACCGCACTGCCCTCTGTGGTCCTGGCTTTCAGACCTGAAGGCAAAATATACAAGACACGAATAGGGGTTTTAAATATTTGAACTGCTTTGATGTGTGCTTGATTTATCTCGCCAAATAGTCCAACAAGTGAGCACATCTCATCCAAAAATGAGGGAAATCAGGCGCTACTTTATAAGCCAAAATATTGCTTTATTTGGATCTACTGGGTTTATGAAACATTTTAGACTTTTAAGTAAAGGTAGCTGTAATTTTTCTTTCCCATTTGATTACTAAAATATGTACTAAATATGTCTAAAGCACAAAGACTAGAAACAGTCAAAAACCTAACCTGACTCTGTCCAGCAGGAGCAGTAGCACTGATGCTGAAGCTAAAAATTAGCATCCCTGTTTCACGCAGCTGGTTTTAGGTAAAAATGATAAGTTGTGGTCTCGTGTGGGGATATTACACAGAGTAGTGGAGACAAGGCTTTAGGTAGTCATCACATGATGACTCAAGCAACAGCTGCTGGTGGTAGCTTCATGTTGAATAATGACATCAATCTTCAAATCTATACCAAAAAAACAACTTAATTCTTTTTGTTTAGTAAATAACTACAGAAGAAAAGCTGCAATTTGACATGGATAATTGGGAAATTGTACTCAAGGCACTAAAGGCAAGTAAACCCATATCTTTCCTTTATTTATCAAAGCATTTATTCATGTTAACCACTTGATGAGCTGTGTCACCTTTGGATTTACTGAATAAGAGAATATGTTTGACCATAATGCATGAAAGTATCAGACATATCAGAATGAAAGAAAAAAAGTTTGGGTGGTGACAAGATGCTTTATTAATGTGGTTACTTCAGTGAAAGTAGATCCTATAGTAATGATATAAACACCTACTCTATTTAAAAACGCTGCAATGGGAGATCCTGCTTTTTATTAGATAACATTTGAGACTCTTTATTTATATCTAACATTAATATATTCAAATTTTTCTTCTCCTTTTAAACCTATTAAATGCAAATTACATCTTCTGCATCATACTTTCAATATTCATGCATCCACACATGCGGCTTCATGTTTGGCTCAGACCATATTGTTATAGCTGTACTCCAAGTTGTTATTTTATTTATGAGCACTGGCTCACATGCAGTATTTTCCTAACCGTGCAATAATGTAAGCAGGTAAATATGGCGAGTGTCACACAGTAAATATTGACTTACTGAATGCGTCGTGCACCTTGCGCCTGGAAGAGTGATAGCTCTGTTGTTGTATGAAGACGCAGTGTCCTGTGTCAGCACGGTCTCACAGCACATTGCCAAATATCCTTTCACCATTCCCCACCTCTCAGCAGTGTTCCTACCCCCACCGACACACACACACACACACACACACACACAGTCCAGGCCAGGACCAGGTCTCAGAGCACAGTGTGATCTGACGTCCAGCACGTGACCCCTCCAACTCAGCCAGTGATACAATATGTGCTGGTCACCCTTTCCACCAAATCTTCCAAACTTTTAGGAAAAGACAAAGACTGGGAGAGTGTATGAACGTGACTGTGACACACACACACACACACACTCACACACACACAGACAGACAGAGTGTTCTCATGCAGCTCTAACCTTGGCTATTCAACAGTTTTAATGTGGCTGCCTGCCGTCACTCAAACAGGGAGACTGGGACAGAGGAGAGAGGATCACATCATTATTATCACCATCAGGGATAAACAAGTTGTGACCTCTCTTTTTCTCACCCAATCCTTCTTCCCCACCCCCTCCCTCCTCACTTTCACTCCCTCTCTGCTCCCTCACCCCACCACCTCCATCTCCCCTCCTGTCATCTTTCCCTGCAACTCCCCCCCACCTCCTCCCTTTTGCTCCTCCTTCTCTCCTTTCCTCCCCATTGAGCAAATAGTGATCATGTCTGGCGTTTCATCGGCTCTTTGCACTTCTCTCGTCTATTAAGATTGATGGGCTGCTTGGCTATAAATGAGCATGCTAAGACTTTCGACAGGGCCACGGTCAGGCAAGGTCTACATGCACAAAAACACACATGCATATAGATAGAGACTCTCACATGCACCATCCCTATTAGCAGCAGAGTGTCTGAGCAGGAGGCCCAGGAAAGGCATGGAGGCACCCACACTCAGAAAATATATACATACAGACACACCTACTTACATGCAGGCATGACCCTGTCAGTCACCTCCAGGATCGTCTGCAGTCAATGGGAAGTCCTGTAGCTCCTTCTCAAACCAAAGACAATGTTTCACCATGTATCAGAAAAGGATTAACTAGAAATAAACAAAACTTTTGGCTTTGTCATTGTTAAGCTTCACACTAAATGAACTGATTTGGAAGTTTTCACCCTCAACAGCCAATAGGAGCACTCCTTCCAGAAACCGCAACGACTACTACTTCCACCAACTCCACCACCAACAATGAACAGATCATCCATGTTCAGTGGCGTAAATATGGACAGTGCAGCTGCACCGGGGCCCAGACGCCATCGGGGGCCCATGAAGGAAGAAAAAGAAAAGCAGCTGTCCAGAATTACCACATTTTTATTGTGAAGGGAATCGCTTGGGGCGGGTCGGTAAGGTAACACCGAGTGGCTGGTATGGGAGGAGGAAATGATCATTTGTTCAGGAAGAAAAAAGAGCAAGTGGATGAAAATTGACGAGAAAACGTAGCATCACGTTTAGCGTTAGCCTAGCCTCTTGAGGGGCTGTGCGTGTGTGTGTGTGAGTGCGTGCATGCCTGCGTGTAGCGTGCACGAGGTGCGCTTGTGTTTCGGGCAGGGGTGGGGGCACAAAAAAAAAATATTTGCACCGGGGCCTATACCCATGATGTTACACTAGTGCCCATGTTGCTGCATTTAACCCGGTGTGGAAGTCCTAGAAAGTTGTTCTCCATTTCTGCTCCTCAACAACATCATTGAATCTCAATGCTGATTGGTTTTTGCGATACCACATGACACTAATTGTTCACAATTTTTGAGGACACCAATGAATCTCTATCTGGCACAAATTCCCATCTACTCAAATCTCTGAATTGGCAAAAAGGTTCAATAATAATGATAATTCAGTCATCCATCCCGCCATCCATTCAACCATCTCTTCTGTATCGAGTCATGTGGGGATGGAGCCTATCTCAGCTGGCAGTGAGCACATCGCAGGCTACATATCACAGGGTTAAAACAGAGACACACAGCCATGCACACTTGCCGTCACGGCCAATTTAGAATCACCAACCAACCTAACAAGGATGTCTTTGGACTGTGGGAGGAAGTGGGAGCACCCGTAAACACCCAGAGAACATGTGAAGTCCACAGAGGAAGACAAACCCAGGACCTTCTTGCTGTGAGGAAACAGTGCTAACCACTGCACCACTGTGCCGCCCACATCTAGCTCCAGCTATTTGAAATTCTTCTGTTTCTCTACAACATTTATGTGTTATGTTTAAGATTAGGGGGAGTGTAAAAGGAAAGGTTTGAAGCAACAGCTAATAAAAAGGCAAATATTCATTTCATGTCTGTGTGGGACTAAAACACTTCAATCTGCACAGGGGCATAAAGGACAAAGGTATGGACACTGAATGTTGACAGGAAGAAAATTGTGATATGTATAACTGTTTAGTATGAAAGTAATTGTGAATGCTGGCTTGTGGGAAATTGTGTTTGTTAAAAGCCACTGAATACAGACATGTTAAACAACCAAAGTAATCTTACAATTTTTACAAACGCACTCTCCCCTTGAAAGACCGATTAAACTGCGTGGCATACTAAAGAGCAAGGTTATATTCCAGGAGTGGATTTTTTGTTATTTGCATTATTACAGATTTCAGTGTGATTTATAAGGAGGTTTTCATACGTCTGGAACAGAACCCAGAGGTTCCAGTTTCATTCTGGCCCTCGAGATGAAAATGTACCATATCCTGAACCCACCGTGGGTTTTGTCGCAGTACTTTATGGGAACTAGTCATTTATTTCAGGGTTCATTTAGCTGTTCCAGGATTTGTCTTTTGATGACATCACCATGACAGTTTGTTCCTCTGTGGTTAAGTTTAAGGTCGCTCTTGGTCACATTCACTGTTTTTAACCGAGCTTGTGCAGCGCTGCAGAAATAAAAAAGTAGAGATATTATTTGCACATTTTAGTTCAGGTTCCTTCTGCTTTTCTTTGGTCCACTGTTTTACAAGTGCTTAGGTCAAGCGTTAATTTAAGTTCCCAAAAAGTCCTCAGCCTTTAAAACTGTCCGCTAAGGCAGCTGTGAATAACTGTCCTGCATTGGGTTATGTGCTGGCTGGACTCACGAGGGACAGAGCCACAGATCACATGGTTAAAGAACTGACAGACATTTACAAGACATAGCCGAGCCTCTCCTTTCTTTTTGGCTCGACACTCCGTCTATCAGACCATCTCAATGTCTCACGTAAGCACAAAGTGTTACATACTAACTATGAAGGCTACACGTGTCCTCACATGGATGCGAGTGTGTTTTGTGCGTCCTTATATCTGTGCACGACCGTAGAGACAGACGGAGGAGGTGGTCGTGTCCTCTTTGTTGACATGGAAAGATTACAGGAAAATATTGTGTCATAATTATTTCTCAACACCTCCCTCATAGATCAGAGTTCACTGCAGTGTCTAATGGGGGGGGAGGGGGGCGGTACTGAGAAACACACCGCGGAGCTCGCCATAAATCAGCTCAGCTGGGGCAGATTTGATGACAAAGATTTAACGGCTGTAAAGGACACCCTGAGCCTCAGATTCTTGCAACTGTCATCAAATACCCACAAGGCCATTAACAGGTCACGCAGCCATGGCTGAAGCTGAGCCTGCAAACATCATAAGCGCACCCACCCTCCTCCTGTCACCAGCTGAAGCCCCCCTGGAGCACAGGTGCACTTCCTGGAACAGCAGCAGAGGAGACACAGCCTCCTCGCTCCAGTACTCGTCCTCTCCTCTCTCCCCTGTGAATCTCTGGCTTTTTAAATTGAGAAATTTGAAACTTTCTACCGAGATCTTTGCCTGGACTCCAGCTGACTCCAGTATTGACATATCTCTTATGATCATTACAAAGTTTCTGTTTTGGAAAGCTTTAGCGATCTTTTTATCTTTAGTAGCCTGAAGGTTTTTCCTTTATTTCACACAAACCGCCATTTGTAATTCTAATAATATGCTGCTCATCAGATACAAACAGACCTCTTTTTTTATGTGTGTGTGTGTGTATGACTCTGACAGTTGTAAGTTTCTTTGCCAAACCTTAGTCTGTGCTCCAGGGAACTTTTCTTGTCACTGCACAACATGACCTCACCTGTGGACTCCCCCAGTTCGTATGCCTGGTCACGTACAGCAGGCCGCAACTCCCCTCCGAGCACGCTCAACCACGTGGTCGCGTCGTCGGCCCGTATGTTAATGCGTGCTTCAATCACACAGAATGCTAAAACCACATAACTGGCCTCTATGCAAATACTAACTTCTGTGTTGAGTGCTCAGGGTTCGCCATTTCCCCCGAGGGAAGAAAGGGAGCCGGTGTAGAGGAAAGATATGCTAAATAGGTTTATTTCACTTTCGCCAAGACTCACTGTTTGACAATGCCACAAACCATCATACTGGGGACGGAAAACATTTTAAAGCGGTGTAGCTTTCCTTGCTTAATGCTGTTATTCTTTGTTAGTCGTTTTTGTTGTTAGTTACAACTTATACAATCAGTTGAGGGACAGCGAGCCAGAAGTGGAAAGTTTAAAGACTTCATATTTCAACACTTCAAGGAGGTAACGCACTTGTGTGTCTGTATGTGCTTTGAGTTGTGTGAGTAAAGGTTTTTTGAACTGGAAAGCTCTCAGAGAACATAAACCTCCTCTGAGGCATAATCGATGTGTGATCTCCATCAAATTGTATCAGATGAGTATTATCCTCCTGCATGTGTGTCTGTATCTTCAGGAAAATCCATTCAGAGGTGAAAGAATTATGGTTTTTTTTTAAATCATATGCTCATTATAAAAGATAATTAGAGGATTCCTGTGATCTTGCCTAATATTTAATCATTTGTTCCTATCCCTTGAAAAACTTATTTATAAAGTTTTTTCCCCTAGTGTTGTTTACAGACAAACAAACACAGATGAAAACTTAACCTCTTCATCAAATGCAGTGGTGGACCATTACATAAAGTGTGACAACATATGGTTATACTCTTAAAACCCACAGAGACAGCGGTCCTGTCCAGAATCATCTCTTTTGCTTGCTCGCTCTCATTCATGTTTCACTTTTACAGTGTATGTCTATATTAGTACGCCTGAGCTGGCATGAACACACACCCACACATGCAAACACGCTCTAGAGTGAAGACTGATATCTCTCAGCTTTGATTTGATGCCTCAGACCTTTGGGGGTATTCAGTATCATGATGAGATGCTTTGGCAGCATTGCTAAGTGTGTATTTATGTGTGGCTAATGTTCACAGTAAATCAGACTAGTCTACTTTAGATAATAATAGATATTACAAGCATATACGATACATTAAACACAGTGATTTGTATTACTGTGAAATTCGTTGTGATGACACATTAAAATACCAGCCAACAAACAAAACAGGTTTACAGGGTCAGGCGCTAAATCTGGTTCTATTCCTGTCACTCTTTATTTTTATAGTGTAGATGTAAACCTGCATTTTAAAAAATCTACTCTGTATTTCTTCGAGACTTCATTACTGCAGTCGGGTGTATTCCTGCATCAACAAACACAACATTCACACACATCACTTACACATAAGTAAGGTTTAAGCTGTTTTTACCATCCAGTGGGTTAAAACAACATAATGTTGATAAAAACCACAAAATACTGGATATACTAATAAAATATAAGGTAAAAACCACAAAATGTTGGGTAGAAATAATAAGACAAATGCCTGCTAAAAATGATGACATTTTAAATAAAAAACACAAAATGCTGGCTAAACATAATATAATATTTTTTAAAACCATGAAATATTGGCAAAACCCCACAAAATGTTGCCATTTAATAAAACACTGGATAAAAAATATAAAATGTTGAGTAAAAATGACCCATCTTATTGGGTTAAACTAACCCAGCATGTTAATCCAATACCAGTTCAACAAGTCAACATGTTACTGTGTACACTGCAGCTGGTTCAGAAGAGAAGTGACCATGTTACACTGCCCTTCACTGAGTGCCTGTAAATTTTAAAAGTGATTTTAAGATTAATTTACTTGTTTTTAAAGCTTTGAATGGTCTGGCTCTTGCCTGCATTAGTGGTTTGTTAACAGGCTAAAGGCCTGAGCGCTGCCTGAGGTCCCCTGGCAGGGCCCTGCTGGGAGTGCTGGGAGGGCTGGGAGGGCTGGTAGTGAGGCGTGTCACAAGGGGTGAGAGGGTTTTTGCAGTCCGGGCTGTGGAGTCCCCCACCAGAGGATCTCAGACATGTAAACTCAGTGTCCTCTTTTAAGTCTCTGCTCAGGACACAGCTCTGAGCTGATGTGTTTGTGGTAGCATCATAATTTCTGTTGTTCAGTTTCTTTTATGCTCGATATTTTATTATATGCTATTATTTTATTGATTTTTGCCTTCATTTTAATGTATTTATTGTTCTGCTCTTTGTAACCTTGTTTTGTAATGTGCTACATAAATACAGTTGTTGTGATTTTGAAATTGCTAATTTGCTATCACAGTTCTCATTCCTACAACATGTAGCTCTGACTGTGACTGGTTGGATGGATGATGGGCTACACTGTTGACTTGAATATATAAAGCCCACACCCTGTGTTATACTATAAGCCAGTGTTATTTACTTGCCATTATTTTACCATACCAATATGTCATCATATCATCATCTGTCTCAAAACTGTTTGGTTGTGTTTGACCTGTGACCCACACTGTTTTTGTGCAGAAATGACTATTATTTATTTATTTATTTATTTATTATGAGATAACATATAATGTCTTTTTCTGATGGGAACATTGATTGTCTCTTTCTGTGGATGAATGGAGTTCAATAGTATTTCATTAAATGTCTATTCAGTAACAAATCCACTGACTTTACATTTTTTGTAGTTACATCTTCAACTGAAATTATATTTTCGTCTGCATTAGTTTCTTTGTCTGTCAGTTAGCAACACCACAGAAGAAACTACTGAACAGATCTTTATGTTTCTGTTTGGTTTTTTGCAGATATGGTATCATCCAAAGAACAAACAATTAAAAACTGGGCAGGATCAGAAGATATGATACTTTCTGAAACAAATCTCTTATCATGGGTTAATGTTTTAAAAATAATGTCTACAATGTGAAATGATTTAGTGGAGATCAGATTTCTTATGTGGCCACAGTAGATCAAAGACAGGTGCTTGTGCATCCTTGGTGAAGTTCAGTAGTATTTGTATTTGTAATTAAGAAGTGACTGGAAAAAATATTTCAAATAAATAAATTCATAAATACTACTACTAATAATAACAATAATGTGTTGAGATGTGTATAGATGAGATCTGAGTAAAACTTTTTGTTGACTTCAGCTCTAATCTTTCCAGATCCTGCCTCTGTCCTGTCTGTTGAGGCACCAGCCTGGCTGATGTGTGGAGACTCCTACAACAGTGTGCTGACACTGGTCTTTGTCACCAGAAGATGACCCCAACTGATTGTGTTGACCTCCTGACCTTTTCTCTATTGCCATAAAATTTATAGCGTTGACATTTACAAACCAGTTCCAGTTTGGAGGATAAGTCAGCATCAAGAAATATTGCATTTCAGGTTAAAGTTTCCTACAAAGCTCCAGCGCCACTAGTAAAGAGAACAAACAACCGATACAAATGTTGAACACACACAAACACACTACGCCCTTTTCGTCCCCGGTCCTCCCCTCTTGTCCTGCCCCTCTGGAGCAGATAGCGTGACAGATCTGTCACGTCGGCACCTGGTCATACACAAGTGTTAATGTCCCCACCTCAGCCGAGAATCACTGAAGCACTGACACCACGCAGGAGTGTGTCCGTGTGAATATATGAGTGTGTGTGTGTGTGTGTGTGTGTGTGTGTGTGCAACTTTAACCACATTTTTTGTTTTCAGAAATGTTAAGGGAAGTGACAGGGAGAAGGAAATTAAACCAGCACTGTGTATAAATGTGCACGTCTCTGCCTGCATGTGCTGTGTGTGTGTGTGTGTGTGTGTGTGTGTGTGTGTGTGTGTGTGTGTGTGTGTGTGTGTGTGTGTGTGTGTGTACAGATGCACCAGGCAGGGTTTCCGTCCCCTGTCACTCAGAAACAACAAGCCAATCATTCCTAGGTTCTAAAATAAGCTCTCCTCCCCCCTCTTCCTCCTCCTCCTCCTCCTCCTCCTCCTCCCGCCTCCCCCCCTCACATGTGCTCCTCTCGTCAGCACCTCTCACCTTCAGAGTGACAGCAGACAACTGAGGGGGGACTGAGGAGCTGAGGAGGAAGTGGGTGACAGCGGGAGAGAGTCAGCAAACTTTGAAATGTTGAAAAACCAGGTGATTCAGGGTAAATCAGTTAGTAACTGCAAAACCAAAGCAGCTTTATTTTGGAGTTGGTGTCCTAAGAAAAAAGTCACTTGCATCTCAAAAATGCAGTTTCTTGTAGCCAGCAATGAGGCTAAACTAAGGGTGGGTGTGGGCTTCATAATTGTTACTGAGATCTGTTCTGATCAATTATTGGGTTTTGTAAACTTACACAAACATTAAGGACACAAAGAAGAGTGTTTTCTCCATTGTTTCATGTCTTTGGGTGTCGTCTGTTACATGTAATTCATATTTTTGTAGGTTTACTTTTAATAAGGCCTCTGTCTTTGGTACGAGCTGCAGAAGAAATAGTTGTGGTTGTAATCTGGAGAGTTTACTGTGTTATGGTTGGTGTGCTCGCTCACGTGTTCAAATAGGTTCAAATTACAAATCTTCAGTGATGCAAGTCACTTTGTGAAGTCTTGGTTCGTGCTTTGTGTGTGCATCTCTGTGTGTGGGAGGCAGAGGGTGTCAATTCTCAGGGATCTACATGAACTTTGAGACTGTGAGGTCACACACTGGCTGACAACTCAACCACCTGTTGCCCCGCACATACACACACGCAGACAAATGCGCACAAGGACACACATGTCCACACCTTCACACCCACATCCACATCCACTGCACACCCTCTCTCGTGTGACTGCTCACTTCTGCAGACGTGTTGGTATTAGTTTGCACAACGGCTGCTCGATACAGACGATGTGGATGTGTTGTTTCATCGTGGATGTGTTTGTCTGAGAGATCTAAACCAAAGCAATTATCACACACACACACACACACACACACACGTCATTAACAGTTGCATATACATGAGTGCAAATACAAATCAGCCTGTTTTCCTCAAGGAAATGTTGTATTGTGATTGCTTTCATATAAAAAACTGTGTAAAGAAATTCTGACGCCCCCACACACATACATTGAAGTTCACAACAAAACCATGAGAAATCAGTTAAATTACTAAGATATTGATTACATTCAAAAATCGTGGCATGAATACATATATTTTATTTGGCTCAAAAAGGTCACAGAACATGTTACTGTCCTCCGGCCACAAGGGATTGCTGATATAGTGTGTTTGCAAAGGAAAGCTTTTCGGTCAAGTTCAGGGAAGTACCTGACCCAGTCTAAAGAGCAGAAGCAGGTGCGTTGGGGTTTTTAAGTGCGAAGGGTCACACAGCCCTTTATATACACATCTCTCCTCCCTCTCCCCCCTCCGCTATATACAGAGTCATGTACTGTTACGACTGTGTCACACTGGGAAAAGATGTAACGCAGCCGGACGTCCAAACAGCTGCATCAAGTAATCGTCTATCAAAGCCGATGTCGAATATGCAGATTAGTCCGTCATCCATCACTCTCCCACAGCTTCAGTCGTGTCAGCCGGTAACGGTCACTGGGATATCTCTTATGGTCTCTCATGGCCATGATGTCATCATATTAATACGTGTCAGGCTCTGGATTTTGTGAGTAAAAGGGTTGTTTTTTTTTAAAGTGGTGAAAAGGTCCTGTCTGTAGTGTGTATTACTACGTGAGCTTGATCGAGAGCACGATCAGGCATGAAACCAGAAAAAGTTTACAAGTTCAAAAGTAGTGTTTCCTTCCAAAGTAGGAAAGATCATGGAGGAAATGTAAAATGCTGTGTGAGTATCGAAGTTACTGCTTCGGGGCCTCCTGCCAGGGGTTGAAGTGCTTGCTTTGAATGTCTGGGCCAGCCCAGTTTCTGCCCAATTCAAATTCAGTTCCAGTTGAATCAGTGGGTTAAATCGCCTCCTTGTCCAAAACAATGGTTCCTTCAGTGACATCTGCAGCTGTGCATGCATGTCTTTGAAATCATGCTCGAAAAGATCAAACATATTCCCTTTAGGTAAAGCTCTGACAAGCTCATATGTTCACAGAAGCAGGATTTGTCAGTCTTCGCTGTTTGTCCACAGTTCAGCATGATGCTCGGTCAGCACATGGAAAAAAGTTCTGGACCAAAAGCAACTTACACCCATTCCAGGGTGTCATTTTGTTTTCAACTCAGAGTCAAATTCAGCCCATGTGGGCAGTGACCTGTGGGGCCCCACCTCCCGGCTGGCTACCTGCCAATCCTAAAGTCCGAGAGTCAAACAAGAAGCCCTGCTGTCCTCCACTGAGCACACCCAGACTGTCCGTTAAAGTCCCACTGGGAGACGAGCCAAGGAAGGGACTCTGATGATTGGCAGTGGCAGCGGCGGCCATTTTATCGGGGCTGGCAGCGAGGCGCGGCGAGGGAGGGAATGTGTAACCGTACAGGCTGTAGGGTGGTGTGTGTAGGCGAAGACCGGCGTAACCCTGCGGGGTGGGGTTGGATAGATAGCCGAGCTGAGAGGCCGGGAGAGGCAGGGAACAGAATCCTTCCCCTTCGTACGCAGACGGACCTCTGGGAGGGGGGAACGGCTCTGGGGGGTTGCTGTAGCGGTGGAGAGGGTGTGTGGGCCGGCTACAGGTGTAGTCGGGCGGGCTGAGAGGGCAAACCTGGAAAGGAGAGGAGCACGGGGACGTGGAGAGCAGGTGAGATGATGCTCCGACCCCTCCATGAGCTCCTGGGATTCCTGCAGATAAAGGAAACAGAAAAGTGACTTAAATGATGGACAGGATGGGAGGCATCAGTCCAACAAGCTGGACTGGTGTACTGAGTCGTGGTCAGGACAATTACATTTTTAGTGAGACAAAGGGTCTGTTTCAGGGCCACAGCATTTACCTGCTACATGTTAAAATTGTTCTAGTGAGTTCAGCACTATTTAAATCCCGTTAGTCCGAGCACATGACTGTCTCTCAGAAGCAGAATAGAGGTATCGCAACAAAACCTCTTTGGTAGATGTTCTGGGTGATGTTGACTACAGTCCTTCCCTCACCTTAACCGGATAAACTGTCCCCAACCTGAACCCTGTCTCTTGGTTAACAGTGCACAACTCGGTAATGATAAACTTGAGAGTGGACGATGTATCCTCTCCATCCAGAAGACTCCAGTTGAGTAACCTTACCTTGCTTGGCCATGCCAGGGATGTCCTCAAACGTGAGTGTTCGCAGAGATGGACGCCAGAACGCGTACGACTCGACCAAAGCCTCCAAACCCATCCTATAAAACACACACAAATGTTGCACGTGAACGCGAATCACCACAAAATCATTTGCAGTTGAACCTCCATGTACTTCACGTCTTAGATGCAGCTGCAGCCTCGCCTGCTCGTACATTACGCCAAGCACCTGGCGGCCATCTTAGTCGCCTGTGGGGCCCTCTCTTGCCATCTCCATGGAGACCGCAGGTAATGAGGGGCATAAACGCCACGTTGCGATTGGCTGCTGCTGGTCGGGTGCTCGGAGGTAATTGCTTTCACACGGCTTTTACGGGCGAATCAGGACGAAGGAGCAGGAAGCTGCAGCAACGATTTATGAGGTGGGACTCCCCTTC
>OOFC01014093.1:0-14837 GCA_900323345.1 Pseudochromis fuscus
TATTGGCTGTCATCAATACTTCCGGTAATGGTAATATTCTTTTAATAAAAATGACTACTTGGTACTGTATTTGGGTTTATGGTGAAATTGTACTGCAATTTTGAAAAACTATTTTGTAGACCCTGCTACAAGTATACTGTAAATTCAACAAAACACAGTACTATACAGTGTTTTACTACATGATATTATAACAGTAGTAATCTGTAAATAGGTTTACAGTAAGCAAACTAGGAAAAACGGTAATTTACTGGCAACCCTGCTGCCAGTAGTTTACTGTAATATTAAGAAAATACAGCAATGTACTGTAATTCAGTGCATGGTATTATGACAGTAACATACCGTAGAGTTGATTACAGTAGGAGAACTGTAAAATTAACAGTAAACTACTGGCAACCCTGCTGCCAGTATTTTACTGTTAATTTACATGACAATTTGTTACAGTGTATTTAAAGAAAACACAAATGTGAATTGATGGGATTTTTCATTTCTCATCATTAAATTTTGAGCTGGGTGATTAAAATCAACTGGAGAAAAACAGACGAGATATTTTTTGTGTAAATCTGACTCTCTCCACACACATCTCATGGTTTCCTCTCACTAGTTTGAGTGGTAGCTTCATGTTTGTCTGTTTCCATCACACTTTGGCAGATTTTTACTTTCACTGATACAGTATCAGAGAAGTTCTCACACACCTCATGTCTTGGCAAACAGGATCAAATACTATAAACCAAGAAGAAAACCAAAGAAAACCACAGACTGTCTAACATGCACAGTTGTTTTGAAGCCTTCAGACTTTCATCATATTTCTTAGTTAGTTGCCTGCTTTCCCAGATTCTTTGGTTTTCATATTTTCACTCATACACTGACTTGTCTGCCTCATGGAAGAGTCAAACTTTTGTTTAAAAGGCTCATAAACAGCAGCTGGATGGCAACCTAATGTTACAGAGGTGCAGCTGACTTCTTAAAGCTCACCACACACTGAAGATAAGTCCTGCACACAGATGTTTTCTGGCCACTAACTTGTGAATGTGCAGAGAATTTAATTGCTCGTCATCTGTTTTTACTCTAATCACTATTTCTGTCCTAAAAAAAAGAGCACTTACTTCTTACCCTGTGTAGAACTAATATGTTGTTGCACACTGAAATTAATTACACCTTGTGAAGTCTGGATCAAACACATAAATCCTGTCTCATATATTTGACATAACATTTGAAATTTATTTCAGTTATGATTAGAAATTTGAATTTTTGTATGCAACTGTTTCAATTCAATCAGTTTAAATATGATACGAAATATCTGGTCTTTAAACACGCACACACACACACACACACACACACACACACACACACACACACACAGAGGGCCCAGTTGTTCAGAAGTAATCTGATCAGATTTATGGATTATTCTGATCCCAGCAGAGGCCTTTATTCAGCTTTAAATAATATAACACCTGTTTGCATGTTACACTGTGATATGTAGTCTCATTTAAAGTACTGCTAACCAGGATTATTTCCTTTTCAAAAGTTTGTATTTGGATCAGATTGACTCACTTCAATGATGCTGTACAACAAAACTCCCAAAACATCCAGATTAAACTTTCTCAACGACTTGGCCCAGGTTACTAAACACCCTCAGCAATCAAATGGGATAATTCTCTGGGCTCCCAGGGGTCATTGTGATATTTCAGACTCTTGCTGAACTCTTCACAGCTGATGTGTTATGAATTAACCAGTTGGTTAATCCTCCTCCTGCTTGTAAATGCAGAGCAGAAGCACTTTCAGCCTTTTTTCATTGCAGACTTGTAAACAATTCACACCCACTGGGAAAAACTTTCTGGTTTCTTGACAAGGTTTTCTGACTTGTGTAGTAAATAGTTTGATTATTAGTATTGTTTTTTCTGTGCTTCATTAAAAGCCGACTCCATCTTTTGTTGAGGGTCTAATCCTGCAGTTGGTTTGCGTCTGTGTAAAAGTTATTTTAATTAATACTTTCTAGTAGTGAATTTTTATTTGTGATGGGATTAATTTTTCCCATTATTTGCTCAGGCTTAGATGAAATAAATATCCATGTCTGTTGCAGTGGAGGTTTAGTCCAAGAAGAGTTTTGCTTATTTAAATTCAAATGTGAACAAACTCTGAAGAAACTCCTGGCAATTGTTGTTTACCTTCACCTCTGTGATTTACTCCATCTCCACAAACTACAACATCAAATCTGCATTTATGTCCAGTGTCAGGAAGTTTCGAACATTTTTCTTCAACCTCCAACTTTTGGATTTGGGAGAATTTGGCCGTCGAATGAAATTACCTTGACATTTCCATCTCCTTGATGTTTCAGTTTCAGTCACTTAGTCAGCCTTGTTTATCTCCACTCTGCAGACAGAAGCATATTAATACCCATCAATAATGTCATGTAGTGCATAAAGAAAGCCCTCCCCTAAAAGTTTAGGAGCAACAACAATCTGTGATGTAAATTTATGTTAATTTAATTTGCTCTAGAGAGGGAAAGTGTTGCTGTGTTTCAGCTTCATTTAACAGGGAGACAAAAGACCTCAGCTGCCTCTGAACACTGTTTTTTTTCCTCCATGTTTCTGCTACAGTATTGATTCTGTTTTTACTGCAACAGGATTTGAATCCATGACACCTTAAGGCCATCAGTGAATATTACTGGCAAATCCAACATAGAGTCAAAATGTAAAATAACTTATTTTAAATTTTTATTGTTTTTTTTTTTCTACAAACTGACAGAGCAGACAAAAGCTGAGCAGAGATCACATGTGGAAGATATACAGATGGAGATGTTAGGCAGCTACTATGTCAGTTATGAGGTTTGTTTGCATCATTCATATTGTGGACCCAGGAGAAAATGTGTTACCCTTTGTCCTCTTTAAACACAAGGGAATAACAAACCTCAGCAGATTTCTCACTCAGATGTGTCAACCCTGTGAGCTGCATCTAACAGCTGGACCCAGGACAAGCAGCTGCTGCAATACATGCATGTTGGTGAACAATGAATTTACATTTCCATTCAGTGGATGTGTGTCTTATTGAAAACAAATTAATAAGTGCAAATTAATAATTAATACAGAAGCTTTTCTTGGTTAAAGAGATCAGTGTTGGTCCATCAGTAACCTCTTTTACTTTCTTTCTTTCTTTCTTTATTTATTTACAATATACCAACTGAGTCATTACTTATAACATTTTAGATTACTTTTTTTTACTGTAAAATAACTTTAAGATCATTTTGATGGTACACTGACAAGTTAAAAGTCATTTCTATTCTGTGCCTCAGTGCTTCAACCATTAATTATAGGTTTTGGAAGTAGCTTGAAGAAGAAGCTCAATATCATGGCAAAGTCAAAAACAGTCTGCCTTATTACATAAGGTTATGTTCAAGGTTTCTTTCAAAATAAACACATCTAATTATATAATTAAATGCATGTCAGTTTTTCTAAAGAAAATGGTTTTATTACGGTGGAGAGTTTGTAATTAACCATCCATCTCACTAGAGGAATTTCAATCTACAGAAAAACACTCAAAGTCATTCATATCACAGTTATTCAAAAATACAGCATTCTTACAATACTGTGGCTATTTTTTCCATTTCTATTCTAACCAGAAGCTTGTTAGCACAAAAACATAATCCAAAAATGTCAGCCAAAACAGAAACATGCCTCCTTACACATTAAAGCCAGTTCAAATATAAAGCAGCTCCCTTATCCTGGTCCTGGCTGTAGACAGGAGTGTGACAGATGACTACGAGGCTGCAGTATGTGAAAGGACTTATGTAAACACCTTGATCTGTTTATGTCTGTGCTCCAAAGGTAGATTCACACTCTTAGTGCTGTCAATAGATGCAGAGTTAAGTATTACTCTGATTGGATAGTTTGTAAATGTACAAACACTTTGCTCTTTTTTTAGCTCTGGTTCCTAAAGTTTTTTTTTCTGCTAAAACCAGCATGTATTCAGTCGTAGTACTTAATACACTGCTGTTTGAACAAGAGAGGATGGAGAAGTCGAGTGTTGAACTGGAGCATGGTATTAAAGAACTCAAATAGTGGCTGCACTGTTGTAAAGTTACAGGCTAGAAAGATTAACATATGCATTTTAACACTGTTGCTATGACAATTTGATTATTTGATGCAGAGATTTGTCCCACTGTCTACAGTCTGGACTGAAATACTACAGCACCACTTCCTACAATCAACAGGAGGAACTCTTGTTTTAACTTCCTGACCTGGAAAAAGGTTTGTTTTGAAGTTTGGTTTCAATTGATGTCACCGTCATTAGACATATCCATTATAGGAATCCACACAAATACAGACGACTGCAGGCAGGAAGCTGTATCCATATATGTATTTAAAATAGATCCACAAAGAGCCTCAAATATGATGAGCAAAGTTTCGTAGTATGTCTGTAGATTCACAGCCAGAGAGGAGGTGCTGAGGCCAGTTGTCCCCTGGATGTTTTCCTGGAGAGGATCTGAACATTTTCATTGAAACCTCTGGCTCGAAGTATTTGGCTAGCACAGGCATCAAAACCCACTGTCTGCCACTCTATCAAACAATAAAGGATTTAGACTATAGACTATATAATTTTTTCTTATATAAATACTCGGCCTGGAGGGGTAGTACAGTAAAACATTCAGACTACATCTGTCGACAGGTCCTCTGTCTGTGGTCTCATTGTTTTCTGTTAAATACCCGGAAAAACAAATGCATGCTTTTTTTGTACCACAGCATTTTTAAACTCAGCAGATGTTTAGGAAAGTAGATGTAAATGATTTCACTAACCATATATCATCATTGTGCATGTGATGGTATGAAAATAAGGTTTTGGAAGGAACAAATGAGAACAAATAGCTACATCACGCAGCAATGAGTTCAAATCATGGAGCAGTAAAGCACAAGCAAATAGAAACAAACGTAGCCTCTACTATTGTTTTGTGTGTGTTTGTTTTGTTTACATCTTCTGTCGCCAAAATCCCACCAATGATCCAAAGTTTAGAGAATAAATAACAAATGATAAAATTGACTTTTTTGGCTGTAATTGCATCATGTATGTCTCACTGTTTACTTCACTTCAGATCTATTTCTTGCTCCGAGCATCTCTCAGCGTACATATCAAACACACACACACACACACACACAGGTGCTTCAGCAAAAACACATTACATTTCTGCAGAGCAAAGACAGTGACAGGGAGTTGGCGTTACGATCCGTGCTACTTAAAGCTTAACTCTTGAAAGCTACTTTTACAGCTCAGATGTTGGCTGCTCACTGCAGGTGGTACTGGCAGGAAGCAAAAGTACAAAAAAAATCTTTGTAAAGCTTTTATTTCGGTCATGATATAAAGAAAAAACACAGGAAGTAGCATAAAAGCTCTTTGACTAACTCAATGACAAAGTGTAAAGTTTTAGGGTGACTTTAATTTAGGATTCATATATACAGCAGGTGTTGTAATTATGTTTAATCATAACAGATGGATTTTGTTTGATTGTGGGACTTGTCTTTGGCTGGGCTTTTATATGTGAACCACACATATTAATCCTCCAGTCACTTAAGTCCAACTTCCCATGTTTTTGAAATGCACTGTAGAAGTTCATCGTCCTCGTAGAAAAGTGCGTATTATAAATCAAGCCCAAACGTCTTAGCTGGAACAAAGTTGTTTTTTTTTTATCATCACATCATTCTCCATTTTTTCCTTTTAATAAATTATTAAACATTTCAGAACAGCCAAGAAATATCATCATAAGCACACAAATCACCATTTACTGTACATTTTTAAATATTTACATCCTCTAAATGACAGAATGAGTAACTTCCTTTCTGATGAGGATGAAGTCCAACACATTTGCCAGTTTCTTATTTAGCAAAGTGCATGATATTTACAAAAAGGGAATAAATATAATACTGGATTGTTCTGTTTTCTTCTTCACATCTTGTTAATCCACTGGTACCAGCCACCGCGGGGCCCTGTGGTGTCTTGTAAAGCACTGAGCGCTCGATATAAGTTGTCCCACTCTGTGCTGTCAGGTCAGTGAGAGGTCAGGGCTCCTGCTAAATAAAATACTCCTTTTGGTTTTCACGGGGAGCGTCCGGCGAGTCCGCCCGGCTGCTGAACGGGAACTCGTGGCCGTCTTCAGGCTGCGCTGATTTTACTTCCTGGTTCCGATACGTCTCTTTCCTGCTGCAGATGAATCTTGCCATAATCGCCAACGCAGACACGGTGACAAAGATCACGACGGCAATCACCCCTAAAAAAAAACAGAAAGAAGGTTTAGAAGAAATGAAAACTTTTGCTCTAAAATCATTTGCACTATGAGTGATGGTTGCTTTTTCAAGGAATTGTTTTACATACAGTGTATTCATGAACTTTCCTATAAAGGGTTACAAAGAAAACGGGAAAACACTGGAGCACAAATACTCCAGCAGTACTGATCTGATGCTGTAGACACCGGTGTGCCCCAGTGTGATGTCTTGTTAAAGTATTTGTCCATTATAGGCATTAAATACAGATAAGATTTTCATTTTCTTGTTTTTTTCCTGATCTTGCCAAAATGTAATCTTTTGTTTCTTAGGTAATGCCCTATTAAAAAAACCCACTGAGATCTGTTTTTTTTTTTTTTTCATAGTGTTAGCAACAAACAAACAAACTAACAAACTAACTAAAGCAGGTGAAAACATAACCTCCTCAGTGGAGGGAAAAAAGCTGATACCACTCTTGTCTGTGCATTAAGTACAGAGCTGGAACAAAGAGATAATTAGCTTAGCATAAAGACTGGAATCAGGGGAAAACAAGCGGCCTGGCTTCCTACAAAGTTCAAAACGATTCCCAACACCACTGAAGCTCACTATTGATCACACACCCAGATGTAGTAATTGGGATCAGTGCATTTATTTGCAGTTAAGTAACTTTCTACAGGAAGCTGATTTCTTGGTTTCTGTAATAGAAGAGACAGGAAGAGACAAAGCTGTTTTCCCCAGGTAGATTTCTATTGGAGTGTGCTGATCTCTCTGACATGTCACCAGGTTTTTAATTGCATCGTCACAGTATGCATATGCAAGAAAAAGACAAGTCACACAAGACAAAATGGAAAAGTGTCCTGTAGACGTTTTATACTTAGCTGCATCTTCCTAAAAGTTTTGAGTCAGTTGGTAAAATTCAATGAACGTGCCTTGATCTGCTTTGATGGACAGCATTACCTCCAATTAAAGCAGAGTCGCTCCTGATGGCGTTGACCAAGGGTTGTCCCGGATCCACTGAACCAGGTTGTTCTGCAAACAGTGACAGAGGAGAAAGAAGTGAAGATGAGAAAGAGAAAAGTAGAGTTTCATGGGCAAAACATTACAACAAAAGATAATAAAGTATAGGGCGCAGAAGGTAGAGTTAGTGTGAGTGGGAGCTTGTTGAAAGCATCAGCACAACCTTAAGAGACTTTACTCCAGTTGTCTGACTAATCTCATCTGTCACTGTGCCATCACTCTGTCTGCTTTCCGAGGAGGATGGTTAATGAGCCCGTAAGAAAGTCTAATGAACAGCCATAAGAAAAATATTACAGGCGTACCAGATAGACCAGGAGAAGGTGGGGTGGTTACCCAGTGATATATTTATATATGTCGTATGAGATGGGATGTGAGGGCTGAGTCTGCTCCTTGTACCTGATAAGGAGTGTGTGGTTTCTGCTGCGTAGGGATTGACTGGAGAGGACCAACTACACCTTGATTGCACCAATGGGCCGGTGACAATAACAGGGCTGTCAGGATGCAGCAGAGCGGCTTTCAGAGGACTGATGGAGTTAAAGCGAACAGCTGACAGGCAGCCAGTGAACCCCAGAGAGGCCAACCCGACCAGCTCTGCATCCAATCCATCAGACTCTGAACACAGAGACAGAAACAGGCACAGAGAGAACAGAGCGGTAGAAGACAGATTCATTATCAGTGCGATCCAATTACACATTCAAAATACAGCAGCGATAATATAAACGTTTATCTTGATGAGACTATTGTTGCGATGATAAGTGGTATCTAGCTTCGGCTTAATCGATGGAATTTTAATATCCATTTTACTGTGACAAAGTAGGATGAAAATGATCACAGTCCAAATAAAACCCTGATAATGGATGATAATGAACAACCGCACATTATGTTCAAAGCCAAAAGTTTTTGAATGGGAAATGTTTGGAAACAATTTTTTCTGCAATGTCTATGCATGACATTTTTAATGTGTTTGAGGCAATGAATGAAAATGCAACTCAAACACTTTGTTAACTTAAAAAGAAGTAAAATAAAGATTAAATATAAAAAGATACATGAACATAAATTGGTCTGAAGTCCTTTGTCATGCTACATATGAAGAGCTCACTAATTATTGCATCTACACCAAATACTGATTGGACATAAATCATGGCCTACAGAATCTATCAATATAAGTGAATTATTCTAAGAGAAGATGTTTAACCTTTGGGTTGCTGTGAAGTTGGTACCATCTCATTTAAATGAATGTAACAAAAAAAGCTCACACAATACTTATTACACTTATTAGTTCCAGTATTTTGCGGTATACTGGAGTTTTAAACCTGTTGTTTGTGGGGACATCAGTACTGGGGGTGGGGTGGGGCTTGATGTCAACGAGCAGTGATTGGTTTGCCAGAGCTGAAGAAGGGAGTCACTGTGAGCAGACTACCAGTCCAATCACATGCTTCATGCTCGCTAAGTGAATTGATCACTCTAAATTGACTGTAGGTGTGACTGTGATGGTTGTTTGTCTCTTTGTGTTGGGCCTGCAACACACTGGTCACCTGTCAAATGTGCACCCTGCCTCTCATCCACTGCCAGCTGAGACCTGTGACCTAGTTGGAGAAGCAGGTATAGACGATGGATGAATAAATCTGTGAGAGTGCTTAACACGTGCCAAAAAACAAGGCAGCAGTTTATTATATTATAGGAACAAATTTTGAATTCAAACCTCACAGTGGCAATTATTTTGTTCATTGTTATGAATATTATGAGAGACACAGCAGAAATGTGACTCACTGCATCAAAAAACTGTTTTTATTCAAATGGATAATAAAAAATAGAAAAGGTTAAGTGTTGGCCTATTTTGTTAAACAGCTACATTTTATTAGTACCACTTGTATTAATACAAAAAGGCTGATGAGCATCAAGTCTAAAGCACACTAATGCTGGGTTGAACTGCATAGAAGGAGCGTAGCTGGGTGGTTACAATCCAACTTTCCATCTTCTATACCCGCTTTGCAGGAGGCTGGAGTCTATCCCAGTTGGCAATGTGCGAGAGGCGGGGTACATGGACAGGTCGGCAGTCTGTCACACAGAGATGAACAACCATGCAAGTATCAAGCATGTGTTTGGACTGTGGGAGGAAACCGGAGCACCTGGAGAAAACCCATGAAGGCACAGGGAGAGCATCTCACTGTGACCACGTGGTGTCACAGCACCACCCTGCCTGATCGTTCAAATCACAAAGATTCATTCATCTTGGAGCAAGAATGAAGAATGAATTTTCACTGAAAAGTTCAATCAGGTTTAGTTTGTTTAGAGACATGGATCACATGTTGGTTAAGGAAGATATTGAACAAATGTACAGACACTTCCTGGTTTTAATACTTGTACCAAAACAGAGGTTTAGGGTTTGGGGCATTTGTGGTGAATACAGTTACACAACTTGTTTGCACATACCTCCTTAATAAACTCCCTCTTGCTTGTGGCTAATGTACTCGCAGCGCCACTATTTGTGATGGCAGGTGCTAAATAAAATCTTAAGCAGCTATAAATGTCAGTATGAACCACAATTACTCCTGCAGTGCAATTTGATTACACAGCACATCATTGCCAGTCATCTAAGTTATTACCAGAGAGAGAGACAACTTCTCACCACATAAATGGGACACTGCAGTGTGGCCTGGCTGGAGAGAGCACTTCATCAGCTGCATGGATTTGAAATTGAATAGGATCTTCTGAGCAGTAAGACATAATTTGACTTTGATTTATACGTCGTACGGCACATGCATATCTGTGGACAAGTCAGCAAGATGGAGGCAATATGACTGAAGTAAGAGCTGCAGTGGGAGATTATCTGGTGGCTCATTATCACATCAAATTCCATTATTTGCTAAGATGCCTTTTTTTCGCCGCTCGCTCTACCTTTCACCGCCGCACTTTTATAATAAATAAAAGCACATGCAGGCAGGGGAGTTTTTCTCTGATGTATTTTAGGGGAAAACAAATTTGCTTCACTGTGAAAGCAGGTACACAAACAAAACCATTTGTGATGAAGGAATTTTGCAGAATATAGTCAAAACAGAAGCAACAGATGCGCAACTGAAGAAAAAAAAAAATCACCATTTAAGCCCCTCTTTCAATAACAATGAATGTAAAATATTTCTATAACCTACAGCTGCTGTGGTGAGACTTCTAATATTCATAGAGTAAGTCAGTGATTTTCTGAATCTGTGCAGCCAGAGTCCAACAGTAACACCACTGGCCTTGTATTCATGTACTGATGAATACTGTCCACTTTTACCTCCACCTCCTATCACTGTCTCCCTCTCTCTCTGTGTCTCTCCTCCCTCTCTATCACTCTCTCCCTGTCTCCCTCTCCGTGAGCATCTCTCCAATCCTTCCTGCTCCATTAGTTAGGCTGATGGATGACAGGGCTGGCAGGGAGTGACAGTATATCAACTATCTCGCCGCTTCCCTGATACTGATATGACTGTCTGAGTCCTCTGGCTCAGCAGAGGGGAGGCCGGGTCACTTACTAACATGGCCTGGGTCAACAAGAAAAAAAAACTAAAACAGACTCAACAAAAACAGCATCAATTTACTCCAGTTTCTTACGTGTGAGACAGGTGCTGGTTGCAGTCGAGCGTATTTATTTTTTTCATGGTCACAACTTTGTGCCAAATATAAAGTTGGTTTCCAAACTGCTCATCCTCACAGCTGCTGGTTGGGATTTTCAATAGAGTTTCTAAACTGTAGCTCAGAGCCAGTTTCTGTTTATCAATTTAGCCTCTTACCAATTTTGGTTCCCAATCTTATAAAGTAGTGGTTGAGCAAAACTGAAACTCTAAAAAAGAAAAAACAAAACATAACATAATAACAAAAACTATAAAACACAAAAACTACAGTAATTTTCCATAATTAAAAAAACAGTTTGTAATCTTAGATTTACATGAGAGTTGTGTGTTTATTTATTTATTTTTCAATATTTACACATTTAACAACAATGAAAAATACTGAAATCACTTTCTTCATTGTTTTTGTTTTGGAAACTTCTGGAAATGTAATGGTTATGTCAATTTGACAAATTTTATGAAATCATGTTACATTTGCGAATGTATTTTACTGTGAAACAAAATAAAATGTTTGTGTTAATTCACTTACATGTTTTTGTGTTATTTTACATTCAATGTATAAATTCACAGCTGATTTCAGTTGGATTTTAAACTATATTCATGTAATTTAAATATATAGAAACTAAATCTAATTACTCTATAACTTTTTTTTGTGTGTTTTTACAGTGTATGTTAAAAGTGGACTTTGGCTGCAGACAGCTGGCTCTGCGATGGACAGTCTGTCCAGAGTGTCCCTTTATTCTGTACCGGCTCTGGCTGAAGCTAGCTTCCTACTCAACGTGGATGGATAAAATGACAGTAGTCAGCTGACAAATATTTTGTGATTTGATGTCTTCACCTACAACTTTTAATGTTTGTCCCTCTGTCTGTCAACATACTGTAGATTGAACATTAATAAATACTAACTCTCCTGTGTGTAAAGGAAACAGGACTGTGGAGCCTGATTTTTGAACACTGCCATTTGCACAGGCTCCAAAGCGACACTGTAAATTGTTAACACAAACTAAGTGTTTACAATTTACAGTGTATCTTTGGAGCCTGTGCACATAGCTTCACTGTAGCTGAACTTTTCTTTTTGATGACACACATCAAGCAAAGACACTTCCCCTGAAAACACTGTGCCCTGTGCTCTAATAAATGAATGAAGGTAAAGACAATCGCCCTGTCTGCCTAACAATAAACAAGGCAGAGGTTACCTGGATTTTACTCCAGTTCTCTAAGCACATGAGTAGTTCACTGTCACTTTGTGTAACAAAGTAAGTAGAAGACAGCAGACACAGTTAGGTTGGGGAATGAAATAAAAGCACTATCCAAGCTACAAATATTTATAGCTACAGCTTTTTCTTTGTTTTTACACTCAGATTATGCTACCTAAAAATAAATATTAGCTGTGCCAGAGGAAAACACAAAGTCAAACACTTAACAAATTCCTTTTATCTTTAAGAAAAATGCTGGCAGAGAAATATGAGGATGACAGGAGTGATGCTGAAGTACAACGTGGTGTCGTGCGGAGAGAGAGTGTGAACTGTACTGTCTGACTTCCAGGTTTAGTGTGACCCCACCCACAGCGGCTGAGACTTATTGGTTGTTACGCTGAATCGCAGGGTGCTGACTCCAATCTTCTAAGTAATTTGTTCTTTTCAATCTCTCCTCATTACCATACAAACTGAGGGACCTTTTGTGAAGTTATTACCATTACAGCTGTCTGAAGCCTCGCTCAGCAAGACAGATATAAAGACTGTATTACTCACCGCTTCGGTAACACAGACAAAAGTGCACAAACAGGGACTGTGTTTTCTGAACTTCTGCATTAGCGGGAAAAAATGGTACCATTTACACAGATACTTTATGGCTTTAAAACGCTGCTAATGCCACATAACGTCGACTTAAGTGGGTGGCTTCACCTTTTGTGATTTCTCAGGTTCATCTCACTTTGCATCTCTGCATGAGAGTGCTCTCTTTGTGGCCATTTGGATGTGATTGTGAACTTGTTTTTAAAAGCATCACAGCTGTTGCTGCTCAGGCTGCAGATCTCCCTGTGGTCCACCCAGCACGAGGAGCAGAAAACAGCAGAAGGCCTGAGAGCTCTGTTTTGTCGCATGAGGCCAAACATCTCAGCGCTGTTATTCAAATGAGTGTGTCTGAGTGGCGGAGTCGGCTCTGCGAGAGCCTCACTTACCCTGCACTCTGCCCAGAATGAGAGATTTGATGCTGTTGAAGTCCACATCAGATGTCAAGTTGAAGTCCTCTCTGACGTTCTGGTCAATCTGAAACATTATGTGTGTCAAGCAAAAAAATTGCCGATGACAAACACTCGAGGACAGGAGAGTTTGGGATGTTAAATGTGGACTGCTACATGAAGAAAATGTGTGTGTGAGAGAGCAGAGGAGCAAATAACTGAACATGTTAACCAAAGGCTCAACCTCCAGTCTGATCTGCATATTCAAATGAGATTCAACTCCAAAGCTAGAAACCAATAGACTCTGGGAGTTATTGTGGTTCACAGTGGCTGAGCGGGAAAGACCCAGTGCAGCAGATTCTGAGGTGGTAAATTCCTCAGAAAGAGACACCTGATTATTACAGAGTGAGTGTGATTCATTGCTTGCAAACAGTGAGATCTGAGATTTTGTGGCATTTATCAATAGGATATTTGCTGATTTTGATCACACTGAGCCAGAAAAATCAACAAAAGTAGCTTGAATAGAAAAAAAATATTTGTCACCTTTTCCTCTGTTTTAGTAGGTCAAAAAATCTGTTTCAAAATCATAAAAGTCTGATGATTGTTACTTTGTGACTCTGATATCAGTAACTGAAACTAGCTGTTTCTGTGGATCTGTAATTTCCTGTTTTATTGGAGAGGCATTTCAACTCTCAATCATGGTGCTAACTTAAGAATTAATAGCTGATACCTATAACTGGTCTTAATCTGTTCCCTGATGATCAGCTAAACAAACCCTTATTGTAATTTTTATTCCAGGATGTCCATCGTTACTAATTTCATTTTCTGTTGACTGGAGTTGGGGTCACATCTGTGCACACAGTATTCAATTTATCTCACATTAAATGGCATCCCAATGATATGACTGAGTGAAATACAGGTTAGATGAACCTGCGTATTTCAGCAAAAATGATTCATTTGTAGCAGCAGAGTGAACTTCTGGGTCACAAAATAAGTCGAAAGTTTTAATTAAAAATCGGACTGCCGACAGAGTCTGTCTGCAGACTCCTCTCAGCACAGTGAGAGCAGTTTATTTCACAAGTCTTCCCTCCACCAGACAGCCACGGCTCACCTGTGTCTAAAAACAGCTGTAATCTCTGTGACACTGAAGTGTGTGTGTGTGTGTACCTGCACGGAGACAGTGTCTGCCAGTCGCCTAATGGTCACCGTGTGCAGACATCCATCAGCCAAGTTCATGACTCTGCTGCTCAACACCTCCACATCCCTGCTGCTGTGCAACTTGTACCTCAATTCAAATTCATCTTCAAAACACAGAAACAATCTCACATTGGTGTTTTATGATGCAAACATGCACAGAAGAAAAACATGAATTTAAAAATACCAGTCTTTAAAAACATACTTGAGAAAATCAGGTGTTGCAATCCTCAGAATGTTTCTTTGTAACTGATGGAGCTGGTTAAACTTGCAAAGTCAAGTTGTTACTTATATGATACTATTACATCTGATATTTTATAGTTATTACAAGAATATAAAGTATTGTAGTGCTTTAATTGTAGCTGAAAGACTATGAGCTAACTGGCAATGATTCTTTCTACATGTTTAAAGAAAGTGTTAACAATTGATCCGTAAAGGCTCAGATTTTAAAAATATTAGTATTCTTGATGATGAATAATTCAAGATATTAATCTCCTCTAATCTTTAAATAATAGGGCTAAATACAAACATGTCTCTGTTAAAGAGCGAAGACAAAATTAGATTAGCTTTTGATATTTAATTTAGCACTTAATC
>OOFC01014094.1:0-18477 GCA_900323345.1 Pseudochromis fuscus
AACTCCAGGACCCCACGACGGCCAGCGCCAAGCAGGCGTCTCGGATCCGGCAGGTCGGTGCAGCAGCTTTAATCCCCATGAGATCCCCACATTTTTTAATGACTTACTGTACGAGATGAAATCTCAAATCTATGAGAAAAACATCTGGTATTCTCTAAAAAGACACAAATATACAATAAAAGAACCTGAATATTTTGAGTCTGTGATTCCCAGTGAAGCTCCTCAGTCAGTGGGAAAGGATGAATTTAAAATAGTGAGAACCCTGATAACCTGACACACCCCCATGTTCCTGTTGTTAGGACGAGGAGCTGCACTGTAAACGCTGTTGAATGAACAGATTTACACACCCACAGTTACAATACACCATAACTCCTCAGCAGCGTCTGTGTAGCTGTTGTCAATAAAGGTTTCATCAGCCTACCCTGTCATCAGCTGCAGTCAGGTCACAGTTGAAGCTTTACCTGCTTGTTTCTGGAGTAATGAAGTGAGTGTGATGTGGTTTCATGGATCAGGAACGGGAGCAGGAGCTGAGTCAGCTGCCGTTCCAGCCAATCAGTGAGAACGCCTGGATGAAGAGGAGCAGCTCCGACTCCTCCTTAACTCAGGTGGGTCTGTGGTCCTGATGTTTAGCAAACGTTTGAAGTCCACCTGAAATTAAATGTGTTTTTAATTGTTTTAGATCAGCACCTCTGGTCATGGTGTTCAATTTCTGATGTGCACAAAGTGAACGACACGAACATGAAACGATGTCACGAACGATACAGAAATTCCTTTGTTTTATTTTTAAATCAAACTCCAACCACATTTAATTCCTGGTTAAACAACAAGAAGTCATGTGACCTTCATCTTCGCGTCCAGAGCATTTTCAACCAATAGGATCCTTCCATCCACCTGTCAATCAACCTGCTGTCAGCAGCACAGCTCAGATTCCCACCAGGAAACAGACAGAGAGTAGCAGCAGCTGTGGTAGTGATCAGTGGTTACTGGTAGTGATCAGTAGTTACTGGTAGTAATCAGTAGTTAGTTGGAACAGGATCATTAGTTAGTATGTAGGTTATCTGGTCGTGTAAACTCGCTACCTATGGGGTTTTGCTGTGTTTCAGTGGTCCAATCAAATTATTTCAGGCGTTTTGTCCCGCCTCCATATCCAGTTTGTCCCAGAAATACATCACGATACGATGCTATTTGATGTGGACTTTCATGTGAATTATAAGTATGTTGGTGTTTATTACACTTACATTGAAGTCCACATGAATCCTTCAATACAGAAAAGAGAATAAACTGATTTTTTTAGAATTTATTTATTTCTGATCTTGATCCACAACATCCCACATACTCCATTATAATTAAATTCCCAGTTTGTGTGAGGTTTGTGTTGACATGTCAGTTTATATGAACATCAGCAGGGACGGAGCTCTGCTGCCTCGTCTCCCTCCTCCTGGGTTCCCAGATCTAAAAGTAAAGTTCAGTGGCCTCCAGTGCAGCCTGAGGATGTGAGTCAGAGAGTTAAAAAACCAAACTCTGCCCTCTCTGGTCACTGGTGTGTTTAACACTTGGGTTTCCTTGTTTCCTCCACTTACACAGCTCCAGTTGAACTTCTTCTTTTCCTAAATGCTGCTTCTGTCTGTGCTTTGGTTTTGGGATGAAGGCTTAAAGGTGTCAGTTGGTGGGTTTCAGTGGAGTCGTGTATTTATTCACACAAACGTGAATAAATGCGTGACAAACGTGTGAGGAATTCAACTTAAAGCTCTTAGATTTAAACTTGTAACTTCATTAAATTCAATATTTGCTGCAAATAAAGTCAGAAAACTTCCCAGAAAAAAACCCAAATATTCTGAGATTAAAATAGAAAATTATCGAGAAAAAAACTTAAATTTTATCTGAGATTAAAGTGAAAAGTTTGTGAGGAAGAAACCTTCAAATTCTTCTTGGTATTTCTCTTCTCACAGTGGCTGTTTCTGTGGTTATTGTTTGAATATTTTTATGAACCATTGTTCCTCAGATCGTGGTCTGGACTTTATTTCCCTGACAGGAGTAAACAAGCCTCTGTTTGAAGCACATGTTAAACAGTAGAATGATATTGATCAATTGATTAAATGCAGCAGTAGAAACATATATTTGAGGCCTTGGTTTTGTTGTTTACTTCCCAGTTTTTATTTTGTTGTTAGTTGTTTGGTTTTGCAACAGTCAACATGAAGACTTGTTTGTTCCTGATCTTCCAGCAGGTTCATGGAGATGCTGAGGTGATGAAGGACGACAGCTTCATTGAAGCTCCATCATCATCAGGTGCAGAGAAAACATCTGTAAACATCCCAGGTGAGATTCGCGGTGCAGAAACAAGTTGGTGGAAGGTGAAGTAAACGTTTCTTCACAAGCAGATGAATGAGTTGATGTGTGAAGCACATAACAACAAATACAAACAAAGTCGGGTCACTTTTCAAAATGTCTGTCTTTGTATTGTCTGTGTTTCTTCCCATACAATCAATAATTGAAAGTGCAGATCCTAAACAGCGTTTGGTTCTCACTGTGTTGTTGTAAATTCACTGATGCCAACACTGATGGATTATAAAGTTCAGGTGTCCAGTGATAAGATGTAAGACTCCTTCAGCAGGTGAACAGTCGCTGGGTTCCTCTGAAGCTCCTGCAGCATCTGTGGAGCCTGAAGCGTCTGGTGAAGGTCAGAAAGAAAACAGTCACTGTGATGAAGAAGCTGAAGAGGAGAAAGAAGCTTCAGCTGGAAATGAAGATAACGAGCAGTTGAGTCCCCGACAACCAGAAACCCAGACTGTTCAGAAACAAGCGTTCAGTGAGGACCAGAGTTTCTCCAGAGAAGCTGTATGTGAGGATCAGACTGAGTCTCCTTCAGCTGCCAATGAGCAGAGCTGCTCAGCTTCACCTGCTCCAGTTGAGCTGAACACAAAGGACGTGAGAGAAGTTTCTGAACAGGACAGGTCTGAGGTGTTTACTCTGGAAGAAGACGAAACGATTGACGAGTCTTCATATGGTGACGAGGCGATCGAACCATCAACCGACGAGGAGCTGAAGATGTGGAGATATCCTAAGCATGAGGTGTGTAGAGATGAAGAGTCCATCAAAGCTGAGGAGGAAGGGGAGGTGGAAGCATCTTTAGTGGATGAAGATGATCATTCACCTGCTGAGATCGTTGACTTCTCAGAAATCCAGGAAGATGAGAAACCTGAACCAGAGGACGACTGTGAAAACTGTTCAGAAGAGTCTGTGGAGGACAAGTCAGCTGCACACATGGAGTCCTGTGAAGGATCTTCTGAGGGGATACAGACTGAAGATACTGATGCTTTACCAACAACACAAGAGCAGAAAGAAGAAGGAGAAACTCATCATGATGACGAGTCAAAGGAGGAAGAGTCCGTCAATACAGAGGACAACATGGAGGTGGAGTCGGACGACAGAGGCCCAGATGGAGTGAAGCTAACAGAGGCGTCTCCTGAAGATAGAGTACAACCTGTGGCTGCTTCATCAGACTCTGATGGACACGACAGAGCTCAGAGGTCCACAGAGATCCGGACATCAGATCAGCCGGAGACGGGACAGGATTCAGTCCATGAGAGGCGGGGGATCAAAGCAGACACTCCTGAGACAAAGGCAGGAGAGAGCTCACAGAAAGTCTCATTCATCCTCGAGCCCGAGCTGATCAACAGCTCTGACAACGACACCTCTGCAGAGACAAGTGTGTCAGGTGAGACCAGTCTGGAGGTGTCGGTGCTGCACGAGGAACATCCTGGAAAACACTGGTTCATGCTGCACACCTGGTGTTCAGGGACACGTCTTTTATCCTCAGTGGAAACAGTTGTAAACACAGGATGGGGGTTTCACCAGAGACTGGATGAAGCTAACGTGGTGTCACCTGGTGGTTTTGAAACCAGGAGTTTGGTATTTGAATGTGGCCATGTTGGTTTTTTTGGAGCCAGAAGTGACCATATTTGGATGTAAGGGAGGAGTGAGGAGGTCACTGCCCAGTGTGTATGAGACTGGAGTTCAGTGGTGGTCTTATTAGAGAGCAGACCTGTCAATCAAACTAACTACATCCTTAAATCTGACTTTTTTGAAGCCTCATATTCAGTTCATGATGAAGTGATTTTCAGACAGACTCTGAGGAGAAGAGCTGAGTATTTCATGATTGAAAATGAGGATTTTTAAATTGATGTCAGCCTCTAGTGGTCGTCAGTGGTTTTGCACTCTTTGAGACACAGTTACTTCATCCAGTCTCTGTACAGTCTGTGGGTGACACAGATAAACTTGAAGGACAAAAAGTAGAAGAGCATAAAGCTGAAACACTTTGGTGGTCGTTTGTTTTGTTTTGTTTTTTTTCTTTTATTCAGTCATTTGTCCTCAGAAACTCTTCTGCCTTCTGATTGTGTGACTTGTATCCCCAGTTTCTTTGTGAAGTGATTTATTTCTTTCATCTTTCTTTGCTCAGATCCAGAAGTGAGCTCCCACGACGAGACGAACACCGCAGAAATAATCGACCAGATGTTCGAGGAGGTTCTGGAGTACGCCGGACGCATCGAAGACGAGAGGACAGACGACGAAGATGACCGTGAGGACCGTGATAGTGGGATTTGTGCCTGCTCTGGAGACAAGGACAAGATGGACACGGAGTCAGAGAAGGAGAAAAGTGAAGAAGAGGATGGAGGAGAAAGGTGTGAGGAGGACAGGAAGGTGGAAAACAAAGGAGACGAGCTGCTCACGTTTCCATCGAGTGGGATCCTGTCGCCTCTCAGCAAGTCTGTGGAGGCTGTGGTCACCCCACTGGTGAGATCTGTTCAAACATTTATTCTCACAGCAGAGCCATTTTTAAAAAATAAAATAATGAAAAACACATTCACAACCTGATGAAATACTTCTCCAATCTGTTTCCCCAAAAAACAACAAATTGAATGACAGCGAGTAGAGTCCAGTCCTCCATCCTTCCTCCTGACGCCAGAGGAGAGCAGCACCCCTCCTGCTGAGGCTGCTCCTCTGTACAGGTAATCACTGCTGCTCACTGCATGAAACATGGACCTGCTGATGGTTTGTGTGAATGTTGCTATGTTATTATTATAATAATAATAATAATAATAACAATGGTTTGGATTTAATTAGTACTTAACTAATTAGGCCAGACTCAAAGCACATAGAGACTGTTATTCATTCACACCCAGTCATACTGGTGGTGTCATACAGGCGTGGCTGCCAGTCTGCCCCTCTGAGAAGAAGCGGGAATGGAACCACCGACCCTTCGGTTGGTAGATGACCTCTCTACCACTGAGCCACTGTTGTTTTTTGGAGCCAGAAGTGACCATATTTGGAGGGGGAGGGCAAACTCAGCCTGAGCCATACAGCCATACATTAACAGGAACAACAGACAGGTTGAAATGAACCAGACTGATCTTTTTATTAATGGCTTGGTATTTGTGTTGGACAGTATCGATGCGTACCGCACACAACGACAGAACAAGCTGCCGCCCATCCAGAGCGTCACTCCTGGAGCCCAGAGACGAGCTGCAGAGACGTCCAAGCCTCAACCATCAGTCAACACCAAGGAGAAGATCTCGGTGTGGAGAGCAGTATTTTACCTCTAAGTGTTGTAGCTGGTGTTCAGAATAAATCCATCTGGGACTCATCCTCTTCTTACCCATGATGCTTTGTGTGTCCAGGCTCTTAACGAGGAAGCAGGTAAACTGCAGACAGTGATCAACCAGACGCTGCAGGCGCTGAGCTGCTGCACTGATGAGGAGCACGGTCGGGGTTCACTGGAGGAGGCTGAGGCTGAGAAACTGCTGCTGGTTTCATGTATGTTCAGCTGCTTCCAACTGTCTGATGGTTGTGCCCTCCAAACATTAGGAACCAAACAAAGAATAGCACCTAGTGTCTACCACGAGTGCTCCAAACCCTTAATCATTGTATCTAATGCAAATGAATGAAATCTGTGTGTTATTGTCTCTGTGCTTCTTGTTGTTGTGATTTATACGTCTGTTTTGTTTCAGGTGAGAAGCGCTCAGCCCTGCTGGCTGAAGTTAGCAGACTGAGGGAGGAGAGGAGCTCAGAGTCTGGAGAATCCACAGGGGAGGATCAGGACTGTGTTTCCCAGCAGCCCTGCAGGGGGACGGTGGCTATCACCAACATCCAGCTGCCTCTGAAGGTGGAGTTCGTCTGCTCCTCCCACAGCCGAGCAGGTAGCAGCCTCACATTCAGGATAACGTCACTGATGAATCTGTCGACCGATTCAAGGATTAATTAAAAGGACTCGTGTATTGGTTTGTCTTAGGTCGGCCCAGTCACTACTTCTTCGTCCTGATCCGTTACGGCCCCTGCAACATCGTGGCCACGCCGCTGGCCACCGCCGCCGACGCTCAGAACGGAGACACCATCTCCTTCTCCACATCCGTGACTCTGTAAGCTGCTGTTTGTCGGCTCGGACCACAGACTGTACAGAAGGGACGAAATAACCTGCTGGTGTGTGGACTCTTACTTTGAATCCAGGAGTTTGGTATTTGAACGTGGCCATGTTGGTTTTTGGAGCCAGATGTGACCATATTTGGATATGAAGGGAGGCATGAGGAGGCGGGGCTGACCCTTGAACCTGAGGACACTGTCCAATCCACATGTTGAAACCATGAATGACTTGTGGAGAAATGTATTGACTGAATATTTCAGGATTGGAAATGAGGATTTTTGAGTTAAAGTCAGCACCTAGTGGCTGTTGGTGGGATTACACATGTTTATCACTTCTGCATCAGCCTCAGTTTTTAGCTGTGGTTTCTTCGTCCATTTCTGTAAACAGTCTGTGGTTCATACGCTCCTGACAAGTTGAGTTTTTTATGTTTTTGACTTTATGAAGATGAATATATTTGATGGCTTTGATGTTTCAGGAAGGATATTCGCTCCTCCTTTGAGATCGATGTGGAGGTCTACAGCCTGGTGAGACGAAACTCTTCACACTTGGATTTGCAATTTAAAAAAAAAAAAAAAAGATTGATGCTTAGTTGGGCCTGTAGGTTGTATAAACCGCTATAAGAGGCTGGATTACAGAGGATCAGGATATTGCTCCATAATGACCTGTTTCGGGGTCGTACACCTGAATGTAGTTCATACTTACCTTCCCTCCCACATAACAGACACATCCTCATCATGTTTATAAGAAGGTGCTGACAGGACAGAGCACCAATCAGATTTCACCCCATGTCTTTTTATAGTCTAAGGAACTTATTTATTTACCTCTTATTCACCACTGTCCTCGGCTCCTTTCTGTTGTGTAATATGTGATATGTAGATGTTTACAGTTTTCTTCTTATCTTTTTGAACTTGCTTAGTTCTGTATTTTTTGTGCTGTCCAGTCCCACACTTCAGGAGGGAGCTGCACCATGGACCGAGCCACAGCCTCCACCAAGTCACGGGTTCGTTGTTTCTCACACATTATGAACCTGGTTGTATTTAGTTTTTCCCTGTTTGTATTTATCTACATCAGTCTGATTTATCTCTTCACATGTTCAGGTCACACCAAGAAAACTTCTGAGTACGATCACAGTGAGTTTTCACATTTCAATTTCACACTCACATGTTTTACTGTAGAGTTGTTTTTTTTAACGTCTTTCACATGAAACATTTTTCTTTTGTTTTCCACAGAGATCCAGTAACAGTCTGACCTGTAAGTAAAGTGTGATTTATTTTGTACATTGAGGATCACAGTTTTCCTGTAGAGTTGTTCACATGCTGACCGACAATTTTCAGATACTTGTACTTTTACTTAAACAATTTAACTTCATTACTGTGGATGCTAATTCGAGGTTATTATCGACTCTTCTTTATGTTGTTTTGGACTCTACTTCCACAAGCTTTCAGGCATGAAAACAAAAAAATTAAAATATTCAGCTCATGAAAGACATTTATGGTGAAATTGAACATTTTTCTCTTTATTTCCACTTAAAATCCATTTGATCAGTTTCATGCTTTTAATTCTTTGCTTCTTCTGTTTCCTGCTTTTTAACATTTTCAGCAATTTTTCGACTTTTAAATCTTTTTTTTTTTTTCTGTGAAAATGTTTCTTTCTCTTTCTGTTGCACTATGTTTCACAGAGAGGTGATGTCCTTTCTTCTCCACTACGTTTACCTGAGAGTGTTTTTAAGATCAGTATTTGAAACAACAAACTTTTAAATCACAGCACAGTGTTAAAGATGAAGTTACTGTTTTCCAGCTTTTGTGTTTTCTGACATATTTTAGAAACAGCAGTGTGTGTGGCTGGACTCTGATTTCAGATGTCTGCTCCAGTAAATACATTTCTCACATGGTTTCACTTCAGTAAATGTTCAAATGATCCAAAGTCTCATCAGAAATGTAACATTTGATAAGAAACTACTTTTACTTTGATATGTTAACTACGTTATACAGATGATGTAGGAGTTTAAATGCAGAACTTCAAGATGTAACGCAATATTTTTACATTTTTGCTTTGGCTGTTTTTAACTAAATACAAAAATAAAAATCGGGTTAAAATTATCACACATATATATGTTGTGTTTAGATTTTTGTGTCTGTGTCCTGTTGTCCTTCAGCTGCTGCTCCTCCTGCTCTCAACACTCGACGCTCCAGTAACTTTTGTCTGGTGGGTTCCCATAAAATCACTCTGGCCTCACTGGGATGCAGCAAGTTTCCCCTGGACAAGGTAATTACAACAGGAGGCTCTGGGTTTACTTTGCATTAAAAGGTATTTAGTGGTGACTGTTACATCTGTACCACGTATAAATCTATCACGTATAAATCTGTAGATCTATAAATACTTGTAGATGTTGAATGACACCATGTGATGCAGCCTCTGTCTCTGGGTGTCTGCACCTGCTTCACACAGTGTTACAGACGCCACTGCACATCCCTCTGTTCTGTGTTTATTCTTGAAGTGTTTCCTGCACATGTGGGTGGACTCACTGGTGATGTAACCTCTGTCTCCTCCCCCACCTCCCTCTGTGTCTCACTTTCTCCACTCAGATGAAACTTGAAGGAAAAATCAGGCGGCTGCTGGGAGATGAGTTTCAGGAAAAGGTTTCACTCGTTTTCACGACACTGTCTCACTCCCTTCACCCTCTCAGTGACTCTTCTTCACAATAAACTAACCTCTGTCTCATTGTTCTGGTTCAGCAGATTAACCACCGCCTCAGTCTCTTTTGTTGTGATTTAATAAACTCTAATTTAAGATGTTAGTTCAGAGAATTGTGCTCATCCACATTTCCTGAAGCTTAGTGCTTGTGCATGTGCTTACAGTCCTCTGCTGTGATCTTGCATCATTTGGTTTGGATGACATGATCTCCGGGAGGAAAAAGGCAGCAGAGAAACTTGAGTGAATTCTCTTGAGAAGAGCATGTATCTGTTCTTCATCACTGTGTGTGACAGTGTCTCCTCTTCCTCCTCTGCAGGTTCCTTTTCTCTCTCCTCTAGAGGGCAACATCTACCTGCAGCTGGACAGCCACAGTCACTCCACCGTCCAGCACCAAGGCTTCCTGGTCAGTGAGGTCACTTTACTTTCTGTCTGTGCATCACAAACATCTTCCTCTCAACAGCACATGGGACCAGTTCAGCTCTACTGGGTTTGTTGGGTTTTCCATTAGCAAAAAGTCCCTGGAAGTCTGTTCCTCTGGATCTTGTTCTAAACAGAAAACTGGGTTTGTTGTTCATCTGATTCTGTTTTGAAGATGAAATAAAAATGCAGTTGCACTGAATTGATTCCTTTCTGTTTTTGTGGTTTTGTTTTCAGACTATGTTCGAGTTGATCAGTGGGTTCGGGGTGTGGCACCGTCGGTATTTTGTGCTGGAGGGATGCAACATGTTTTACTGGAACCACCCCAACGACAAAGAAACCAAGGTACAGACAGACCTGCACACTCGCATCACCTCAGTGGTTTTATCACTGGTCTGACGGTCTGGTCTGTGTTAAACTCCCAGGAGGCGGAGGGCAGCATCTCTCTGTCCAGCTCTCCCACTCAGTGCGTCCGGCCGGTGAAGAGGGACTCGTGTGCTCGACCTTTCACCTTCGAGCTGGTGAGCAGCGTCCAGCAGCAGGAGCACAGCCAGGACGCTCGGGCCAAGTGAGTTTTAATCAAAGCCCAACACCCTGAAAGCTGAGATGTGTTGGGAGTGGGACGTGTTGACAAGATGTAGATGTTTGTGTTGTACATGAGGCTTCACTGTCATGGCCGACTGGATCTGAGCATCAGCACCAGGGTTTTCCTTCATCATGACTGTTAGTGCCAGTTTTCATTTGCAGTCAGCTGAAGTTTGTTGCTCGACTCGCTGCAACCAGAGTGACATCACAGTGGGCGTTTCCAGTTTGTTTACAGCTGATGGGAAAACACCTCCTGTGACATCACTTGCTGGATTTGGGTTGTGGATAAAAATGTATTTTAAAATCTTGCACTTGATGATGTTCCATGACACAAGCTTTGACTTGGAGAAAGTGTGTTAATGATGGGCGGAGCCACAGTGATGTCACTCCTGTTGGTTTTCAGTGGTTTGAAGCCCAGAGTTTGGGATTTAGCAACATGTTTGATTTTTGGGGCCACAAGTGACCATATTTGGATGAGAGGGAGGAGCTTGGAGGAGTGAGGGGGTGGAGCAGCTGAAGCCCACACTCCTGATTACGCTTAAGTTTCATCTTGAATTTAAACTGTGATTGAAACTGTATGAAAACTCAGCCCCATACAGAGTGAACTGCAGTTAGAGGTGCAGGCTGTGAAAGTTGTTGGTTTATCATCGGGCTGAACGATTTGGGAAAATAATCTAATTGCTATTTTTTTCTCCAATATTGCAAATACGATTTATATGCAATTACTTAAAAATTATTTTATCATATTTTTTTTTCCCCAACAAGAAAAGAATTAGAATCAGAAGTTTTCATTATAAGATGCAAGAGTTGAAGTAAAAACAAAAAATATTTTAACTACTCATTACAGAAACATTAGAGCAACAAATATTTGTTTCTATGTATTTACTCACAAAGTCACTGAAAGGAAAAAACAGATACTGTTTAATGACATAAACTTCTTCAACATTCTGCAATATGAAGATCATTTTAAATAACATCTGTCTTACTGCTCTCAAGTCAGTTAGATTTCACACAAACTGAAACACAGTCTACTGATACTACTCAGATATAATAAGACTTTATTAATCCTACACCGGGGTAATTCTTCACCTCACACAGTCACTACTGCTCTATTGAGACGCCAGGTCATTTCTCTGTGCCATTTACAACTTCGTTCATACAGTGACACTTTTCAACATGTCGGGTAATAATGTCTGTCTTGGTGTAGTGTGTGTGGCGTGCTGCTGCTTGGCATTGTAGTCATCCAGCTGTGGTAAATGGCTTTGTGGTGTTTAATGCTGGGAGAGGTTTGTAGTGCTGTCCTGTGAAGTAGCAACACTAGCACCACATGATCTGCAACACACTGACGCTGCAGCATCTTCCTTTTTAAACTGAGATAATTCACACTGATGTGCAGTTTGTCTTGGAGACTAAAGTCTCAGGTGAGTCAGTTTCTGACTGTTTGAGCCAGAGGTCGTTGGACTGCAGGTTAAGATACAGCATGAAAAGTAGATGCAGTCTTCATGTCCGTCTTCTCTCTGTTTTTTTATTACATGACCACACTGTAATCACACACATTGCGATTAGAAAATCATGTTTAATCATATCATGACAGCATCGTAAATGTAATTGTTCACTCCTAGTTTATTGATATTTGTGTTTTTCCATAACGACCTGATGGACGTTTTCGTTCCAGATGTTGGTTTTCGGCTGACACCAAGCAGGAGAGGTTGGACTGGATGGAGGTGCTGAACCAGGCTCTGCTGGATTTTCACACGTGGAACCGAAGCCAGTCGGAGAGTCAGCAGCAGCACTCGATCACGTCGAGCAGCGGGAGCCTGAGGGAGAGCATCCTGTGATGACATCATCACCATCACAGGAAGCAGCTTGTTGAGGCAGGTAGACGAGTTTAGATTCTCAGACGAGATGAAACCAAACAACACGTCTCATGTCGGGAGACTTTTCTTTGTATTTCTTTTTAACCCGAATCCAATCATTATCGTTGGTTTACACTTTTATTTGCTATTTGAATATTTTTAGTTGATCGGGTTTTTGTTGAAATCTGTTTTTATTTTGACTCCTTTTGTTTTCGTGGCAATCAGCTGCTTCAGCTTCTTGCTGACATTTATTATCATCATTATTATTATTTGGTCACTTTCAGTAGCTGAGGTGAATCTTCTCTCGTAGCTTTTGCCACAGTTTCCACATATTTAGATTCTGAATGTATTTTTTTGTATGATTTAAACTGGAAGGATAAAAGAGAATGTGATATAGAAACACTAATAACGGAGGAAGGAAATCTTTAATAAACTAATCTAGGATGGGAATGTATTTGAAACACTATGAATTATTAAAATGTAGCTAGTGTTGGAATGGGAGCCTTTTAATAAGCAGATCCTGTTTTCTTGCTTATATTTGGTGAAGTAATTCATGTTTTTTAGGATGTTCGGTGCAGATTTTGGTCCATAAAGCCAACAAATGATTGGCCAAGAAAATCCTCTGAAGGCTGCAGAATAATTTTACAGTGAATTATTTTGGAGATCGGGAGGTTTCTTTAAATATTAGACTTTTTAGTAGGTAAATATCTATATTTCCTTGTTGTAAATGTAATATTATTGGCTCATGGCTGTCAAAATCTGCATCATATCCTTTGCACCTTGGGGGTTTTCTTCCTACCCAGTGCCCTGAAGTGTTCACTCATACTGCACATATATACATACATATATATATAAACTGATCTATTTACATGTAAGAGACCTGGGGAGGTCAAAGAAAGGGGGGACTGCTGTAGTCTTGCTGCTACAATGACTGTGGTCTGTTCTGTTTGATGTTCTGTTCATTTCCATGTATTTCCACCTCTCAGTCTGTCACTTTGTTATAAATGTTGTTGGTGTGAACTCTCTCTATGCACTTAATGGAAGGTACCAATAAAATAAACTGAAACAGCTACAAAAATAGAGCAAATTGGTGGATTTGATCAGTCCAGGCTTCATATCAGTTTAACTGGTTTCATCCTTAAGTACTTGTACCCGTGCTCCTCCACTTCATCTGGGTCTCAGGGGCAGCAGCCTCAGCAGAGACGCCCAGACCTCCCTCTCTGCTTCCAGCCACTTCCACCAGCTCCTCCAGGAGAACCCTGAGGTGGTCCCAGGCCAGCCCAGAGATATAATCCCTCCGGTGTATCCTGGGTCGGCCCCGGGGTCTCCTCCAGGTCAAACCTGCCTGAAACACCTCCCCAGCAACACGTCCTCATCAGATGAACCACCTCTGCTGGCTCCTCTGGACGTGGAGGAGCAGCAGGTCTACTCTAAGACCCTCCTGGATGACTGAGCTCCTCACCCTATCTCTAAAGCTGAGCCCGGCCACCCTGCAGAGGAAACTCATTTATGTCACTTGTATTCACAGTCTTGTTCTTTGGTCATTACCCAAAGCTCATGACCATAGGTGAGGGTGGGAATGTAGATCAGCAGATAAACAGAGAGCTTTGTCTTCTGGCTCAGATCCAATTCAGAGTCCACATCACTGCAGGTGCTGCCCCAATCTGCCTGTCGGTCTCCTGTGGGAAATAGTTTCTCAACTTTCACTAAGACAACTTGTGAAGATCTAGAAATGATTATAACTTTGCATCCAGCTGGACTGACTCACCACAGCATGAGAAATGAGTTATTTAGGCAGAAAGTTACCTCCCGACCTTGTAAATAAAATAGATACAAGTTGTGTGAAATTGCAGTTATTGTTTTCTATGTCATTTCCACACCAGATTGGACCTTCCGGCGGTCCTGTTTTTGGCCCACAGACCATATGTTTGACACCCCTGATGTAAGGTTTCAATAGTTTCCATCTCTTTGTTTCTCACCACGCTCTCCTCTCCTGTATGTTTTCTTTGCCGTTCACATGTTAAAGAATGTGTAGCAGGCAGCTGCAGGAGCCATAGATGGTCCATACGTCCTCAGCCTGAGAGGAGGCAGCGAGTCGGGCAGGAAGGCAGCTCAGGTCAGGAATGTCATCCAGGAAGTGGGCTAGAATTAGACTTCCTATTCGTCCCATAGCTCCTCTGGGTGGAGGCACTGCTGGGTGTTACGGAGCTCAAGGTGATGACAACAACCGGGGAGGGGAGGGGAGCGCTTGATTCTTCCTTCAAGACAGTCGTAAGTCCAGCCGGGTGCAGTTGATATTTATGTTTTTGTAATGTCACACAGCTTTGGGAGGATTGAGGATAGTGCATCACATAAATAGAGAAAGTTTTGTGGGTTTTTCTTTATTTTGTTTATTATTTTATACATTTTGAAACTAAAGACATCAGCTTCAGTAATCAACATCTGCCAGTTCTCTGTTTGAAGTGTTCGGTTGTTTAGTTTTAGCTACACCTACATGCAACAGCAACTCATTGATAGTCATCATTTTTAGTTATATTCCAGTGGTTGGCTCATGATTTCAACTATTTATTCATGCTTTTATCTAATAATTCCAGGTGTTAGCTGTAGTATTAGCATTCAGTTTCCATCGCTGCTTTTAGCTAACAGTTCCAACTCGTACTTTAACTTTTAGCTCAAACTTTGTCAGCCAAATGTCTACTTAAAGGTTTCTACTGGAACAATGTCACCTGATACGTTTTGCTTTGATACCAGCTTTGCACAACCAGTTTCATGTGGTCATCACCTGGAGGTTTTCCAGCAGATGGAAACATGAACCATGTTTAGGTTTGTTTACACTGACTTCATTGCATCTGCACCACAACAGCAGTTCATGCCAATATGAGCAGACGTGGACTGAAAAGCTACGTAAGTTTTCCTGTAGCATCATGTGTTTTGATGCTGGACTTGTTCAACTGTGTGAGTTCCTCCTGCAGAACAGCTGTAGATGCAGATGCAGTGTGTTGTCTCTGCAGCAGACAGGAAGTGACCATCAGACAGAAACACCGGACCGCAGTGATCCTCGCCGTCAGGGTGACGAGACGAGAGAGCAGCAGGTCAGCGGCCTTGTTGTCCTTATTGACGTGGCCCCACCCCAACAGGAATACACTCTGCACAACATCCTGCAGTGTCACCCTCAACCTCCACTCCTTATATGGCTCTAGAGGAAACCTCCTGTGTGGCAGAGGTGATACTGAGGAGAATGATGATGGTACCTTTAAATAGAAAATGGAGATTACTTACATTTAGTTAAATTCCTCAAGAAGGTTCTGGTTCATTGTTTTTTTGTTTTTAGCAATATAACAAAACAGTTCTAAACAAATCTTTAGGATCCTTTATTTAGCTTCAAAAAGAGGAGGATTTAAGGGGCATGGAAATCCAGTCTCATACACTCCAGGTAGCATCCTCAGGTTCTGGTTCAGACCCGCCTCCTCACTCCTCCCTTCATATCCAAATATGGTCACTTCCTGATCCAAACAACCAACATGGCCACGTTCAAATACCAAACACCTGGTGACATCATGTTGGCTTCATCCTTTCTATGTAAGTCTCTGTGTAGGACGTTGGTTATCCAGTTAAGTTAGCTAAGTAGCTACTGTGTTTCAGTGTGGTCCAATCAAATTGCTCCAGACATTTTGCCCCGCCTACATACCCTGTTTTTGCCACAAATACGTCACACTACAGTAGATTATCTCGAAGTGATGTTTCAGGTGGAAGTGACTCTGTTTGGTAACCATGGTAACTAGGATTCAGACTTCAGATAGATAAACAAGCCTCGGTCCCAACACCTTGAAATTTAGAAAAGTGAAACAACTTTGTTTTTGATGTAAATGTCTAGAAAAGTGTGTGTTAAAAGTAAAGCTTTGGTCGCTTCCTCCTGTCCTGTCCTTCCTGATGCACTTACAACGTACTAAATTGCACATGCAGCACCTGTGCACCTGCTGCACGTCTTCAGTACGACCTCGACAAAGCACGCACGTCCAAAACCTCATTTGTGTTGGTGAAAACATCTCACTCAAGACCTTGCAACTTTTTTTTTTTAACCTCTGTGACCTCCACGACTCCTGCACGATTCCTAATTTCATGCATCTGGTTGGGACTGAGGCATTAACTTTCTAATTCAGGATTTCCTAACCTGTGATAAGGTGAAGTACAGTAAGTTTTGGTACAGCCTCTGATCCCTGACATTCAAAAGGCCTGATCATACTCCAGCTTCCTCTCAGTTGTTTCATGATGTAGTTTCTTCTTCTGATTCTGTTTGTTATTCAGAACCCGCAGCACCCACACAAAAATGTTCGAATGAGGAAATCTGCATCGCGGCGCTGAAGGATGATGGACCTGTGTTCCCTTCACGCTGTGTTTGTGCTGGCTCCAGCTCCGGGGCCACTTGGCACGCTCCCCGCTGTGTTGTGAAGAGGTCCGGGAAGCTCGGAGGCGTAAACAGGGCGGTGGGGTCAGAGGACTCGAACGGCCGCAAGTAAACAAACATCCCTCAGCGGTGGTAGCCAGCGCTGGTCGAACAGCTGCAGAGGATCAGAGAGGGTCGGTGACACCGGCTGTTTGTGTTTACAGTTGGACATTTTAACATGTTTTGTTGTTTTAGAAGTGAAGTTATGACAGTCACGCCGACTTAAATCATCTCCAATCAACAACTAATCATCGTGGACTCCATTAGCCGCTGGCTCCTTTGTCCTCCCTTCTCTTACAATGGGGTTGTAGCTAATGACTTATGCATTATACATTGTTTCTTCCAGTAACCGGTTTCCCTTTACGAGTCCAGGAGACGCTCAGACTCCCGGGGGGTTCAGTGTGAAACACCAGGTCCACTCTGCTTTCCCCTCCACTCACCTCCCACCTCCTCACCCCCCTGTGCCACCATCTGGACTGTTTTCCTGGTCACCTCCCCTCATCGTCGCCTCATGATGCCTTCAAGTCCTGTAGGAGGTAAAGAACAAGAGAAATGTGGTTGTGTTTAGGTTCTCAAGACAGCGTGATTGAAGTTTATGTTAATGTTCAGTTTACCGTCTCGTGTGGTACTATGTGTTGATAATATCACATGTGGGCAAAGTATTAATGCATTTAAAGACACAACAAACACCACCACAACATGCAAGTAGGTTTCCATTATGGACCCTATATAGACATGGACGAAGCAACCAGGGCTCAAAACTGAAGTCATTGTAGAAGTGGTTTTTAAAAAAAAAAAAAAAGTGCAATACCCCCGCTGGCCACTAGGTGGTGGCTCCAAAACACTCAGGCTCTAATTGACTCAAAAAAACTCATAATTGAGTTGATATTAGGCCACAAATGGCACATTTACACTGGTACCTACTTGCTTCGCTTCGCTTTGGTTTTGGAGCATTTACACTGGCAACAAAGTACCTGGAACTTGGTACCTGGTACAACTTTTCGTACCTCCTCTCCTGCGGTTCCAAAAAAAGTACCCAGTCAAGTCGGAGCAGGTACTAAAATCTTATCGTAATCTGTGCCCGCAAACACGCAGCATTTTTAAATCTTCAGCAAACCGTGCAGACGTGTTTGAAATAACAACAAGAAGAGAAATGGCAGCTGTTAGAAATCCTGCCCCATGGACTCGAAAGAATCGCATAAAGATGACGTCACGAATGACGACCAGCTACACGGAGGAAGGACGATCCTTGGCAATGTAAATGCAACCGAAGGGCCCGATCCTGAGCGATCCGAGGTGAAGCGAAGCGAGTAGGGACTGGTGTAAATGCGCCAAAAGAGGAAGATTTATGGGTGTGCTTAGTTTGATTGACAGCTCTACTCTAGAATGAGAGTTGCTTTAAAGTTCAAGTCTCATCTATGTTGGACAGTGTCCTCAGGTTCAAGGCTCACTCCTCCCTTCATATCCAAATATGGTCACTTCTGGCACCAACAAATCAACATGGCCACGTTCAAATACCAAACACCTGGCCTTAAAATGTAAGTCCTCAAACCTACAGTGATGTCATGTTAGCTTCATCCAGTCTATGTACAGTCTATGGAATTGACTCAGTTTTAGAGGCAGCACCAAGTGGCTGTTTGAGGAACTGCAACTTTCAGTGCTTCACCACCTGGACCAAACCATTTAAAGTCTAAAATTCTCAGATCCTGGGAGGTGATATTTCTCCAGTACAGTGCAGGATTGTAGTGTGCTTCAATATCCTCACTGCAGCCAAAGGAAGATAATTTACTAAATTGTATTTAATAGTTTTCATAAGTTTCTTGTCTTGTTTCTTGGAAGTAAAAAGTGAATCCACTGTTAGATCAAGATCTTTAAATCCATCAATGTGGCTGAAAGTTCTGGAACAGAGGTTTAACTGAGAGGGTGAAACTAGAAACAGCTGCCTGTAATAACATTTACCATCTTCTCCACAGGCTCCTGAATGCAGCATTTTTCCCCTATAAGCCTCCCTCCACCCTCCTCCACAGTCTCTCCCCTCCACCCTCCAGCATTATTCTCTCCCCTCT
>OOFC01014095.1:0-12565 GCA_900323345.1 Pseudochromis fuscus
GCACAGATTTTAGTCAAATGTCAAGCTTTTATCGGAGGAGAGTGTTTTATCAAAGAACAGAGGCAAAAGATTACTCCAGTTTTATTTCTGCATTGGTTTTATTTTCAGTGTTTCTTTGTCCCTTTTCTCTTCTATCATCTATGAATAAAAATTTTACCCAACAAGTCAAACCAAAATGTGGGTGATTATCCCTCAGAGTGCAGAGAAAGCAGGAAGGTGGAAGTCGGTGTTTAAATTGTGATAGATGTGTGGCTGAACTTGGGATTTGTTTAAAACCTGATGGCTGCTCATTAACATTGTTCAGCTTGGTGAGTAAATGGTGTTCTTTTAGAGCTGGTGCTACAAGGACAGCTGTTGTTGAATGGATGAATGTCTCACTTCCAGCAGGAATTTGGTGGTAAGCTCTGTATCGCAGATGCATTATAGCACAGTGAATTTGGAAATATAAATCATTTAACTCCTGAACAAGTCCATCTGAAATGAAAGATCTCTGATTTAACTCTTTGAAATCACAGCACAGGTCATATTGGTCATGTACTTTAATGATATTAGCTAAATAAACAACTTACAAAAATTCCATTTGGTTTTATTTTTTATAAATGTTTAGTTATTTTTTTATTCCCAATACAAAAAACAGCAAGCTCAACCAATAGTATCATTTCATCCACTTGTCACTTGGCGGTTGTGGCTCAGGTGGTGGAGGGGGTCGCCTACGGATTGTAAGATTGTCGGTTCGATCCCTAGCTCCTCCTGTCCACATGTTGAAGTGTCCTTGGGCAAGACACTGAACCTCAAGTTGCTCCTAATGGTTCCTAGCGCCTTGTATGGCAACTCGGTAGCCTTTGGTGTGTGAATGGGGGAATGAGTTGCCTTGTAAAGCGCTTTGGGACCTAGCTAAGGGCAAGAAAGCGCTACATAAATGTACTCCATTTACCATTTGTCAATCAACCTGCTGTTAGCAGCACAGTTCAGATTACCACCAGAAAACATGGACAGAGAGTAGCAGCCTGAGATCTAAGGTGAGAAAGTACAGCAGGTGAAGTGGCGTCTTTTCAGAGAGATGCTAAACTATGTAGTACTAATGTTATCTATGTTAGCTAGCTAGCTATGGTGTTTTCTTGTATTTCAGTGGTCCAAAACAAACATTTGCACAACATATCCTGTTTTTGCTGCAACCATTCACAATTCTAAAAAAAATATTAAAATACAAAAATATATTATATCACAGTATATTCATATTGTGAATCCTATAAACAACAAATAATCAACAATATAAAGGTGTACAAACAGTGACATTGAACAACGAAGCTTTGCATTACGAACAATAATAGTGTTTGGCACAATACTTATGGAAGGAAAAAGTGTCAAATTTATACCCTAAATTAACAATGTGTCCTGGAAGATAGAGGTTGTACACTGAAAAAAATAAAAGTTATAGTTAAAAAAAAATAACAAATAGCCCAGTTAATTAGAAAAAAGCAGTTTCAAAATATACTTTTCCAAAACATTTATATTTGTGTGACAGTGGTGAAACTGCAGCATTATCTTCTGACAGTAATATGGTAGGTTTTTGACTCTTATTTGGTGTAAACCCTACATGATAGTTTTAATTTATAGATGGTCTGTTCAGTACTATACACAGATCAGTTGCTGTTACCATTAGAATGACTCAGTTTGTCAGTATTAATCACATTTGACAGTTTACATCTTTCTGCTAACACTGTTAAAACTACTTGGTGAATGTTAGGAAAGAGTGTGGTCAAGGTCAAAAGAGTCCAACAATGACTGTGCGTGAGACGTAAACCACAGTCCCTGATGTCAAAGCCAGACACGTCCGTCCCGACCAAAGGCGGTTTTGTAGATTTACGTTCATGTTATGCAACGGTCGTGCTTCAGTGTTACAGTTGGATTTCCAGCTCCTTCTGTTCTCATGCTGTTGTATGTGTCATGGTGGAGAGGCAGAAGAGCTGTATAAACACCCTCTATTGATCACTGACCACCTGTCCAGCATCTGAGGACAGTTATTATTCACATGGCTATCACTGAGACAGTAGCACAGTTTTTATCACAGACACTTTACTGTTGTTGTTCTGCTATGTACAGTTTCTCGCTGTTCAACATCATTTAAAGTGCAGCAGACTGCAGTGTGGGTGCCGTGCTCATTTCAGGACTCTGAGTTTTAAGAGCATTGATGCGACAAGACAACACAATCAGTCAGTCAGGAAGCTGCAAATGAGTCAATCAGCTCAGTGTTCATTTTACATTATAGACATACACTCACGTTTACTCAAGTGCTGTACTGAGGTGTAACTCTGAACTACTTCAATTTTTATAAACATCCTTCAGGGGAACTGAGATATTTATATTTATCTGACTGATTTCTTTACAGATTTAAAATGCAAAACACACAGTATGTCAAGTTTATAAAATATGATGCATTATAATGATCAAGCAATGCTCAGACTGAAACACACATCACTACACCAGTCATGGGAAGAACTTGTCTTTTAAAATATACTTTGTTCATAATAGTATATCAGAGCATCGGATATATTTATGCACATTTTTTTCAATGAAGTATTCATATATTGTTGTATGTACTTTTACTTGAGTAATTGATACTTCTTCCACCACTGCATGTTAAGCAGTTTAGTCTTAATTGTAAAACCTGACCTGAACCCTGATCCCAGCTGCGGTGTTAACCCTAAACTAATCCTGAACTAACCCCTCGAGGACGTCAGGGCCCACGTAACAGTTTTATTCCCTCGCCTTTCTGCTCTTCAGAGAACATTTGGTTCCCAGAAAGGTGGAAACATAAGAATTACACACACCCATGAACGCACACATACACAAAATGCAGTCGCGGGAGAGTGGGATTGCTCAAGCCTGCCGTTTTTCAGTACAGGGCTAAAGTCAGATTAGTGCTAGTCTGTCTGTCTGCTTTCACGGAGAAACATGCTTAATCCCTGTTTAATCCCACCTGCAACGGGATTGGCCACCGCCTAAGACTGTGACGGCTATTACGCTGAACACAGGCATCAGACACAGACTAACGCACACCTGGGCCCAGAGACTCAGACAGACATGGGGAGAAAGAGATGTAAAAATGTTGATCTTCGTCTTGGCGAGTCTGCATTTATCTCGTTTACTAATAATGCATGTCGAATTGAATTTAGAAAGAAGCAGGGAGGCGGGAGGATGAGCGGAAAGAAAATTACCAAGTGAAGGGATTTGGATGAAGCTGGAACCACAGAAAGTGAGAGACTAAAGTGAAAATATGAAGGGAGACCAATAAAGAAGAAGAGACGTTTCAAAAAAGATGATTTCAGTGTGAAAACAGACACGAGAGGCAAAATAAGAAGGAGATTGGTGAATAAATGGAAACACATGGACAAATAAAAAATTAGATGCTTACCAAAGATGTAAATATTAACTGATGTAAATCAGTAAACGCTAAAAATGTGAGAGCATTAAAACATGTCCTACAACACCGACATAATGTACCGTGCTACATATTTTCATATTTCTCCACCTGCCTGACAAAGTGAGACACCTGGACTTGTCTGTGTGAAACAGACTGATGTTTATCTTCACTTTGTTTATTTTGTCTCTGTCTGTTGCAAAGGTAATCAACATGACACATTATTCTGAAATTACATGATTGCTTTCCATTTTTTTCCACGATGACCTAAAATAACAACTTGAGTTTCCTTGGTGATCTATGAAGTATATAAAACACCAGTAAATCCCAACTATTGCCTCTTTACTAAAATTGCCTTATTTTATTTTGTAAAGAAAGGAAAATGAAGGACTACTTCAAGCAATTTTAAGTGACTCTGATTGCAGTGTATTATACCACATTGCACTAATCATATTTAATTGTCCCATATACATTTTTTTCTGAATCATATTGAAGCCCCTGCATCTAGATATGCATCAGATCATCTCCCAGTGGAGAGATGTACACCCCTTATGCATATGAATTCACCTAAATACCATGCTGTCATTTTTACCTCTGCCCAGGAAGGTATGTTTTCACCTGCAGAGAAGAAATATGGTATCATCCAAGGAACAAATGATTCAATCTTGGGTAAGATCAGAGGCTGGGATCCTGTCAGAAAAAAAATCTCCAAAAATCACTCTCGTACCAGCGCTTTTTCTTGCTATGATGAGCAAAAATGTCAGCTGCCCACTGAGCATGCTGGCTCACTGTGACACTGTCATGGTGTACTGGTATACTTGTATAGAACAGAGCCTTCACAAAAACATCTGCAGCAAACAAAGGCTGCGGTAGTTCTTGATGTAAAGATAACAAAAGGTCCAAAAGTCGGCTTCATACTTCCATTGAAACCAAAAAAATAACTCATTTAAAAAGACATTTTTACTGCATAATGCTTTGATTTGTCACAGCACAAAAACACAAGTGAAGACATTTGTTTCACAATGATCTTAGTTCTATCACATGTCCCAGAAAGACATCAGGGTGACAAAGCACAATACACAAAACCAAGACCCTGGAGCTGGCTCACCTGAATGGAATGCAGCCATTTGTAATGTTATCAATTCTACGTGTGCTGACATGCCAACATTTTGGCTGTGAAAAATGTGGTGTTTCACTCCATTGTTTAAACACAGTGAGGTTCCAGTGCAGAGGAACCTGCAAAAAACACTGCCAATCAACAACACTGGCTTCTAAATATTGTGTTTAAATACATTTAATTTTCAGCCCCAATAAGAATTACATTTTGAAAGTATGTTAATACAGTTGTTTACAGACACGTATGTTTAAAATGAACAGAATAACAAAGTGTTGACACATATATCAAGTGGAAAAAGTTCATATGAAATGTATCTGCAATGCATTACATTTTTTGTCTTCTACATATGCAATGTAAAGTGCTGTAGGCACCTTGGTTAAATGGCTACATCAATGGTTTTAAAATAATATTAAACATAAAAAAAAGAAAATGTGGCAATGTGAAAAAAGTGGAGATGTGCAGTCAGTTTCAGCTCATTGTTGAGTCCCCAGGGAATTGTTTTCATCCATAGCAGGGAGTTGTTTTTGTTGAAAAATCATCAGAAATACGCCACATGGTCCAAACCAACAACAGCAAACAAACAGTTGTACAGCCAGACATTTTCATCAGGGTCCAGAAGAGACAAATATTAGAGCTTAAAGGGACAAAATATTGGACTTGCTCCAAATAAAAGCTAATATGCTACGTTCCAAACAAACTGCTCATTTTAAAATGATTATATATCATTTTTGTGTTCACACCTCAGTGCTGCTGCCCCCATGTGGCAAAAAAATGTGTTATTAAAGGTTAAAGGTTTGGGCAAGATTGTGACATTGGTTAAAGAATAAAGAAGTCAACACAAACAGAAGACATCGATGTTTACTATTCAACCAACAAAAAACTATGATACCATCCTAACCTTATTACATGATTTATGGTTTAGGTTAACCTGTTAAGAAAACCCCTGGTGTCTTGTGGCAAAGTCTTATGATGTGCAACCCTTTCATCCATGCTGAGCACCCATAGGACCCCTGTTAGTCAAAATAGTGTATGGACACAGCAACTACATTTCATTAAAAAAACAAAACAAAACAGCAACAACAAAAAAAACAATGAAAAACTGCAATACCATGGATGGCCACTAGATGCTGGCCCCAGAAAATTCAAGTCATTCTGATGTCATTAGCTTAAGTCAGCTCTTCTTCTCAGTGCTTCTCAGTCCAAATGAACATAATTTCATTACTAAGTAGTTATTAGGCTTCAAAAGAGGAAGATTTAGGGGTGTGGTCACCAGTGAACTCCAGTCTCACACACATTGGACAGCATCTTCAGGTTCAAATGGTAAATGATGGAGTACATTTCATGACCTAAACTAGGTCCCAAAGCACTTTACAAGGCAACTCATTCCCCCATTCACACACACACACACACTCGCATATACCAATGGCTACCGAGCTGCCATGCAAGGCGCTACCCACCACTGGGAGCAACTTAGGGTTCATATTGCCCAAGGGCACTTTAACATGTGGACAGGAGGAGCTGGGGTTCGAACCGACAACCTTACCATTCACAGGCGGCCCACTCTACCACCTGAGCCACAGCCGCCCAGGTTCAATGGTCAGACCCGCCTCCTCACTCCTCCCTTCATATCCAAATATGGTCACTTCTGGCTGCAAAACACCAACATGGCAACGTTTAAATGTCAAAGCGTGGCTTCAGAATGAGAGACAACAACACAACAGGTGACGTTAGTGTAACCATCCATCTTTTACACACACTCTTTGTTTTGAACATACATCTCAGTTTCCACTACTTATCTCACAATCAACAAGGAGAAATCCATGATACCTTTTCAGACTAGAATCCATGTGTCATAGTGTTACACTATAAAGAGCCATGCAGTGTTTTGGCATCTGATAAGCCAAACTCAAGGATCTATTACTCAAACTGACCTTCCCGGATTGTGTTTCATCTTCTCGCCAGTTCCTGAAACAACAGGCCCCCGCCGGCGTGCAGCCCCTGCTTTTAATACAGTGCCATTTTCTGTCTGAGCACCAGAAAAGACTGTGATAAATAGATACTCGAACAGACTCGCTCACTGAAAGAGCCAGACAAGCAGGAAAAAGAGCAAGTCCTCAACCCAGTGATTCACCCACTTCAGTCTTCAAAGGAAGGGTGCGATAAAGAGGGAAAAAAAGAAGAAGACAAAGCGAGACACAAAGAATGACCACACCTGGGTGTCCGTTTTGGTGACTCAGACCCCTCAGACGGTAAATTGACTCACCGCCAGCTCGATTATCACCGTCTGAGTCTGCTGCCTGTGCCAAGGCCTTCAAAGACAGACGACACAGAAAAATAGAGGAGCTCTGTCTCCTGGGCTTGTAATTTAGAAAATATCTATGAGGAGATTTCCAGTAAACAACCAGTGTGTCATTTATCAGTGATTCTTGGCAGATTTTTTCCTCAAATCTTCCCAACTTATTCCAGAGTTCATCTTCTGATTCTGATCTTAAATGACAAGATACATATCTGCTGTCTGTCACCATCGCACTGACAGAGATGGGAAGGAAGCTTTTATATTTTCTGCTACATTAGCTTTTTTTATAGTTTACACACAGAAGTAAAATGAAAAACTCCCAGACTGAATTCAAGGTTAGACTCAATAGTAAAAGGATCCTCTACTCGCTGCCTTTAGCTCATATTAGTTTTTAATACTAAAAAAATTTTTTTTAACTTGATTAAAAAAGACTTTTAAAAATGTATTTTGATTAATGAATGCTGAATTATATGAAAGCTCTAAAAGGACATTATTAAATACATTATTTTCTCTGATTTGCCATGATAATGAGTTAAGTTCAGTGGATCTTTAGTTATTTTTCTTGTTGTAAAAATAACAATCAATAATAAATGGAGAAAATATAAATGTATTAAATCATGTCCTTTTAGGGCTTTCGTAGTATTATCCTTTTCAGAAAGTTATAATTCTGCCACTCTGGTTTGGTCTCCCTTGAAAAAAGGAGCTGTTAACTCTACCTGGTTAAATAAAAGTGATTAAAAACAAATAGATAAATGCACTGAACACAGTTTATTTTATATTACAGAGCAGACAATGCACCAAAATGCATTAACAGTTTAAACAATGACCACATTCTGCTCACAGATACCCTAGCCTCTATTTATATATTTGTTTTTTGTTTATTATGGCAGCAATTTGAATCTCCATCCACAGATTCATGCATAACAAGGTCAGCTGAGCCAATCAGACGAGCTCCCCTGTTCACTCTCCTCAACTTGTATACCTCAACAACCAGGAAGTGGGCAGGTGACATCATCAAAGACTTCACCCGTCCTGGTCATGACCTTTTTGTGCTTCTCTCCTCTGGTAGATGCTTCAGGACTCGGTGTACCAGAACATCTAGGTACAAAAACAGCTTCTTTCATGTTGCCATCACCGTCATCAACAAATAGTCTCCTCATCGCACATCACACTCCAGCCTCCAAATACTGTGGATGCTGTTACTCCATATGAGCCAATCTGTACTGCAACCTATGCTCCATACTCTTACTGTTGTACAATTTGTTATTACTATTGTCATTAAGTTTATCACATTATAATTATACTTTATTCTAAGTGTATATAACTTATCCACGTTTATTGTTTGTCTGCTCGAGATAAACCAACAACTGAAAACAGAGTATGGGTGAACATAAAGCTGATTCTGATTATTGTTGTAACAATATAGTTTGGACTTTATTGCCACCCCCACAAACGTTACACTAAAGTCAACAGGTAATTATTTGTAATCATTGAAGAGAATATTTCAGAATGTAAATGACTGAAGTTGTGTAATTGGTTCTTCCTTCATCCAGCCCCTGCTCCGGCCTGGTGCTGCTCGTGTCCAGCAGGAGGCAGCAGAGGCCCTGCACACTATTTCACTCATTTCTTATTTATGGGGTGGACAGACTAACGCCCTGAAATCCTATTGAATTCAACGGTAATCGGACTGATAGGGTGACCTGCATTTAATGTATGTAAAGTTTGGCTGAAAGGTGTCACCACACAATTCTGATTTGATTAAATTCAGTACAAATTATATCAAACTCAAGCAGGGTAAATACTCAGTTCATACAAATTATGTTAAGGTAGCGCTGGTTTTATTCAGATAAAATATAAATTTTCCAGAACTATTTTTGCTTATTTCTGTTGAACGGCAGTGTTTTCTTCTGTTTGCACAAAATACTTAAAGATTAAGATTTTTTTTGTCCAAGTGGCCATCTATCTGTTTGTTATAACCTCATCTACAGACAAAAGTTTCCCTCTGGGTGGCCTAATAGGCAGAAATTCTCAATAACCACTTTAATATCTCCAGTGCAGTCAGCAGATGTTTGCTTTGTCACAGTGCCTTTGAGCAAAGTTTCCTCCTGCTCACTCACTCCGAATGACGTTTTCAGCAGATTGCACCATGTTGTAATCTTTTGTCTTTTAAGCGTTTTCCTCTGCACACACACTGAGCGATGCATTTTTTGGGCGATTAACTTATTTTTTTGTCTACACGATTTGGGGCTTTGGGGGAGTCCAGCTGGGCAATAAAAGTGCTTTAACATGCAGCTGTAAACTTCAGCAGACCTAATTAGAAAGTTGACTCAGATGAGACACGCTGTTACAGTCTCGCCCCATTGGTCCCTGGGGTCTGTCAATCATGGAGGTGATGTAATGCTGTCTGGCTCTGTCTGTCCACTGCAAACACACAGACACAACACTAACAATTTGAGTCCTTTCTTACAGGACTCTTGGGACGTTGAATATTTTTAATGTCATATGAGTATCTGGACACACTAGTAAAACTTTCCAATTAAACTTTTAATAGGATTTAGCCTGCATGTCTGTTAAGTGTGATTAACAAATGTAAGCAATGGGACCTCAGTTTTTTTGTATCAGAGTTTGAAAAACAGTGTTGTGTTGTCGTGTTTTTCCAACTTCAAGCTTGACTGAAGTTCATCCCACCTGTATTTTGCCTGTTTCATTAGCGGCGGCTACAAAATAAGGGTGAAAAAAGACACCAGACACGAATGTTTTGAAGGCTTTTATTCTGCAGAGTCATGTGGATTTGAAGCCACAGAGGTTATACACTGAATGTAGGTTTATCCAACAGTTACACACTGTTTGTACAAGCTTCATTTTTAGAAAAGTTTAATCAAGTTTCACATTATGTTAATTAGATTTTCATGCTAAGTCAATCAAGTCAAAAATTCCCTTCTAATCAAATTGTGTTGTGTATCATAGATTGTATGTACAAATGGACAAAAAAAGTGAAGCGGCAAAAGGACATCAATGCAAAAAAGTGCAATCCTCCTGATGGCCACTATGCTGGCTACAAAAAACTCCAACTGACTTGAGTTCAAAAATGTGTTTTTTCCTCCTCATTCTGTTTTCCCATTATGTGAATCAATATTCTGAATGTTACTCAATGCAGAAACCATGGACTGTATGCAAGAGATGGATGTAGTCACTATGATGTGACCTGTTTTGAAGTCAGGAGTTTAGTATTTGAACATCGGCCTGTTGGTTGTTTTGGAGCCAGAAGTGACCATATTTGGATATGAAGGAAACAGGTCACATGGACGCTGAAAATCAAACCAAACTACCTCTAAATAATTAAGGAAACTATATACAGAAAGCCAGAGGTAGAAACTATACACAGTATATAAACAATGGACGTAGCCACCAGGTCTCAAAAACCAACATGGAAGTGCAACAAAGTGCATTACTCCCAGTGGTCACTAGGTTCTGGCTCCAATTGACTTCAATAAAAAAAGGCTTTTTTCAATAATAAAAAACTCAGTCAAATTTTTTTTATCATAAGTCATTTAGACATTGTTAGCTAAAGTCAATTCTTCTTATGAGTGACCTGTTGGGCCATCTGAAAAAAAAACATAATTAGATAGTAGGCTTCAAAAACAGGAAGATTTAGGGGCGTGGTTAGTTTGATTGACAGATTTGGTCTCCAATGAGAGCAGTGTTGAGCTTCAGTTTCATGCATATTGAGTAGCATCCTCAGGTTCAAGGGTGAGACCCGCCTCCTCACTCCTCCCTTCATATCCAAATATGGTCACTTCTGTCTGCAATGCAAAACTCCTGGCTTCAAAATGTCATGCACTGCTCCACAAACCCACAGGTGATGTCATATTGGCTTTGTTCATTACAGCCTATGTCATACACCAAAGGTAAACTCACTGCTTGTTAAAAGCTGCCTGAACCTAAATAGCTTTGGCCAACACTTACACACAGTTTGAAACCACTGCATTTTTAAGTTTAATCAAGTTTCACATTCCTGCTAATCAGATTTTTGTATTAGAACTAAGTCAATCAAGTCAGGAATTCCCTTTAAATGTAATTGTATCGTGTATCTCTATATTAATAATGTGTGCACACAAATGAGTAATTCATCCAACAACTAAGAAAGTCTGATTTTGAAGACATGAAGCTGTGGCTGGCAGCTTCAAAACACTTAAAGTGTAGATCGAAATTTAAAATGAATTTGCAAAGCATGCTGACATTTTAGATTTTGTCCATTTAGGTAAAAGAAATTCTACTACATTGGATAGTTTGCATCAGAAGACGGGATTTACGTGGAACTGTGGTCGTGTGTTAACTAACACATAAATCTGGTAAAATTTCATTAGTTTGGTTGAAAGCTTGGAAAGAAAGCTAGTACATGGATGTTAACCCTCCAGTGAGGATTATCTGTCTCCCTCTTGTGGCAGTGAGAGTAATTACACAAACACTGTCGTCATGTGCTTACCACACATGCTCTGTGGAAACAGTTCGTCACGTCTTCATCTCTGGCAAACCCTTTACTGCTTGTTGGTGTAAAATGCATCACTTCCTGTGAACCAGCGCAGAAAGATTAAAGACAAACGACAGAGAGATAGACCTGGAGCATCAGTGTCCTGCGATGTCCTTCGGTTTGACTGTAACCTACATTCATAAAGAAACAACCTACACTCCTGGTTTAAATGGTATTTGTCAAAGTTGACTTTTCTCTTATGTCTTTTCAACACATGCATTTTAAATGTTGCATTCTGTTAATTTATGAGCATAAACTTGGTAAATGGTGCAGAGGGGTTAAGTAATTCAGGGGTACAAATGAAGTGACTCGACAGCCTAAATTAATCATTTGCACGCTGTTTATTTTTGTGAGAGTAAATTGGTGGTTTGTTTGTAGGATTTCAGAATGATGTCACTCGACTGAGGGGACACATGATGCACCCATATGTACACAAGTTCATAACTGAATAAAATCAGCCATCCATGTGTAAAATTTCATAACCTGCAAACACAACTTTGTAATTTTGGTCTCCTAAACAAAATATGTTTTTATTTAAGCGTAATTTACAATATAGACTACATCAAGTTCTCAATATGGGGCGAATGCACTGTAAAAACAAAACAAAAACAACAACGAAACAAACAAACAAACAAACAGAATCACAATAATTTTCCAGCAGCTGAATTCTGAATGAAATACAGTTTGCAGAACAATTTCAGGAATATATTCACACAATGAAACTTAAATTTAACAATTCAATTGAATGATTGAATTGAATGAATTTTCTGCAATAGAAAACTTTTTAAAGATTTTCTATGTGATTTTACACTAGGCATGCACTAATTATATCTAATTTTATTATTATCTTAGAAATAAAAATTCAGTAAAATTACAGACTTTTTTTTTTACAGTGCATATAATTAATAACAAAACTTAATGACCTAATAGTTCAATAGGACTTACAGTAGGCTATTGAGATTAAAGAATTATGTTTTGCAGATCCTCTCATTGTTGGGTTGTGTAATTGTCTTCATAGGTAGGAGCTATTATAGAGCCCAAACGTATTAGTAACAAGCTTTGTTTTGACCAAAGAAGATGACCTGGAAAAAAAACTGAAAGAAACCCAATGAAATTACAATTTTTTTCAGTACACATAGTAAATAAGAAAACAGCAGTGTACTATGGGATTTGTTTAATCTTTTATGGATCTATAAAAAG
>OOFC01014095.1:25239-39986 GCA_900323345.1 Pseudochromis fuscus
GAGGATCCAACCACTCCGAGCACCTCGAGATGAGAACGTCTACGAGTGTGTGGCACGCAACAGTGAAGGAGAGGTGTCTGTCACTGCAAAGCTGGCCATTATCAGAGGTAAAACACACACACACACACACACACACACACACACACACACACACACATACATGCATGGAGGACTGTGTCTGCCTCCCTTTGCCCTCTGGCTCATAGGAAACAGCTGGGACCACATCATTTGCATCCACAAACACACAGCACACACACACACACACCCACCCAGAAAATGTCACAGTCTGACTCCTCCTTTCTGTTTATATTAGCAATAATTTTCATTACATATTCATCCATTCAAACACACAAGCCATTACAAACACCTAGCACAACACAAACTGAGCTGCACTGCAATGACAACAACCCCCCTCCTTTTCTGACACACACAGACAACTACACACACACACACACACACACACACACAGAGACTAGATTACAGTGTGTCTAGACAGAGCAGCAGGCTAGAAAAGCACACAGCACTGTACACCACTTAACACGCACATTAAAGATGTGATTCTAATGGTTTTAGGGCTAAAAGGTGAGTAAATAAAAGCCTATGCGAACAATAAAGTGAAATTATATTACAATCATGCTGTTAGTTGAAGTAACCACAGCTCTGAATATTTCGATGTGGTCACCGTGAGGCATTGTGACTATGACTGCATCCACACATCTTTTTCTCTTCACTTGTGTCTTTTGTTCAAACCCGTCCAAAGGGAACTCTTAGTCTACGTGGAGTGGATGAGTCTGTAAACGCTGGCGTCGAAACGTAGAAAAACTGAGTTATTGGAAAACTATGTAATGTAACCTCGCTCATGGAGGAATGTTTTGTCTTTGTTTGAGCAACATTAGGCTTTGGAAACTGGTAATGGGCAGTTTTCTGTCTCTCTAAAGTTTACAGTTTGGTGTAATGCAGTCTCTTTCTTATGCATGTCTTGCAGATACAACATATTGTAGAGCGAAAGTGGAATAAAAACCGCTATAAACTCCCAAAGCTGCCAGACCAGCTGTGTACAAGCCATCTGCAGACTTGTAATTTCACTTTTCTGATGTAGGAACTTCTATTAAAGCTGTGTTGAAACCAAAACGGGACTAAAAAGAAAAGTTGGTTTTGGACTCGGGCTGATAAAATTAATGCAGATTAATCCATCATCATGATTAATCAGGTTAACAGTTTTAATTTTAATGCTTAACTCTGAATGTCTCCGGCAATGCATTTGGGGCAGTTTGTCCAACTCAAAGTGGAGTTGCCATCACACATGCGCAAATACAGTTCATCCTGTGGTGACAGGCAGCAGAACCAACCAATAAAAATGGAAGATGCTAAACAGCACATTGATCCTCTCCATAGGAAATTGGAATATGAAAAAATCAAGACAGAATAGTTGACTGACACTCTGCAGGAAGAAGTTTTCTTTTCACCAAAGCACTTTCAGCTTAAAATACCACATTAACACGAAGCATACATTAGTACATACTGCTAGCACTTCAGCTAATGCATCACCCAGCTTGTGACAAACCACCCTCATGCAAAATGAAACATGATTTATATACTTTAAAAAGTAATGATATTTAATTGTGATTAATCAAAATTAATCCACAGCAACCCTGCGATTAATCTGATCAAAAATTGTAATCATTTGACAGCACTATTTTGGACAAAAACATGACCACAACTGTTTGCTTATACGTTCATCATAATAATCTCTCTTTGAACTGTTTCCAGCAAGTGGCCAGAAAATCAATTAATGAAGCTTTTAGCATCTGTGGTCTGGTTCTGATTCTTCTGTACTCATGTTATCCTCTATAGGATAAGTCCATTGCATGTTGATGCATCTGTTTACACAATATAAACCAATTTTAACTCAATTAAATTCATCACCGTGGCTTTTAATGTGGAGTTGAAGTGAGCATGGAAACCACAAGACCCTGACGATGATGGGGGGGTGAGAGAAAACACAAAATTTAAAAGAACATGGGTATGAATTGTATCTGAAAGGTAGTAATTGCCACCTGGTTTCAAAAGTGAGGCCAATGTGTAAGTGCAAAAAAGTGCAATACCACTGATGGTCACTAGATGCTGGCTTCAGAAAACTCTGTTTCCAATTGAAAATTAACCATGAAATACTAAAATATTTTTTACCACACGTCATTGTGATGTCATTAACTAAAGTCAACTCTTCTCCTCAGTGGTCCATCTGAAAATCATTTCATCATTAAGTAGATATTAGGCTTCAACAAGAGGAAACTTCAGGGGTCTAGTTAGATTGATTTACAGGTGGTTTAGAGGCTCATTTACCGGTGAACTCCAGTCTCATACACATTGGACAGTGTCCTCAAGTCCAAGTCCTGCCTCTTCAGTCATCCCTTTACATTCAAATATGGTCACTTCTGGCTCCAAACTACCAACATGGCTACGTTCAAATGCCAAACTCCTGGCTTAAAAACACAAATCCACAAACCAAGGGGTGATACCTTTTACATGTAGTCTGTGAGTGCTACCACACAGCTGGTAACCAGTTTGAACCTCGATCCAGACCTTTCTTCGGGTGTCCTGGCTTGTTATGCTGATAGTTGATTGGTTCTAAATTGGTCATAGATGAGAGGTTGATGGTGTTTGTCTGTGTCTTTGCTTTGCAAGGACTGGTGACCTGTCCATCATCCCTTTGCTGCATGAACTGGATAAATCAGGTACAAAAGATAGATGAACGTAAAGAAAAAACATGTAATGTGAACATGATTACATGCAGATGTCTTATCAAGTCTCATGCATTGAATACATTTTCTACTTTAAGCCATGTCTTTCAGCCCTTCCCTTATCACCTCAGACTTTAGTTATTTTGCGTGCAACTTCACCACCTCCACAAGATCTTTTTTTTGAGTCAGTAGAAGAAGAAAAGTTTAAATTTGAAAAGTCTGAGCAACTTTTGAAAAGACTTTTTCTGCCTCCTATGAGTGGACAGTATGGACAGGGTCCTCTTACAGGAAATAAAGTTCGAACCAACTAGTTTCCTGAAGGAAAAAAACAAACAAAAACGCTCCCATCGCACCTGAGCTGACAGATTCTTGGCTCCATCAGAAACACAATCGCAGCTCGCATTGTGTCCAACAACCTCCCACACCTCGTTCGGAGAGCAGAGAGACGGTGGGGTTTGCCAGCTGGCACGCACACGCACTTATATGTGAGGCCCATATCGTTTTGTGCACCGCAGGCATGGAGCCAGGTTCCCAGCTTGTTTGCCGTCCATCCATCCATTACGCCTTCATTACTCAGAATCTCTTATGGTAAACATTTCTGACACTGATGTTGCAGGGAAATGTTGACACACTCAGCTGTGAACCTAAGTGCAGGGAAATTAGCGTAGCTGCTTAGCACCTAGATATCAAACGAGATGCAGAATTTCCAGGTGTGTGTGTGTGTGTGTGTGTGTGTTGGGTTTTTTCCAGATGCCACATGTGATAAACGTTAACCCGACAGCTCTTCCAACCAAGAGAGGTCCTGTTTTTTGGCACACAAACCTCCGCTGCCCGTCCAACACAGAATATCCAGACAGTTAAATATTTTCACTCTTGACTTGGCTTCACTGCTGCTTCTCCCCTTCGCTCAGTATTTCCTTTTTTTTTTTTTTACTTTCCTTGGAACGCTTCATTTCAGAGGCTTTGTTACAGTCCTGTTGTTTGGGTTTCTGCAGATTTTTGTTTTGTCTAAAGTTTGAGGTTATCTTCGTTTCACACACACACATGCACACGCACATGAGAACAGACACAAAAAGCAAAGGCGAGTTGCTTCACGTGGGGGATGTACTGAGGGTCTGGGGGCTGATTCAGTCTTTGAGAAAGAAAGAATCTGGTGTTTTGAATGTTTCAGTGTCGGCCTCATGAGGCAGGTGAGGCCTCGGTGTGTGAACAATAAAGAGAAAGCCTTAAAGTATTCGCGTCTGTTTACAGAGAGTGTGTTGGTGGAGGGTTATGGATTCATTTAATTATCCAGTATTGCTGTAGTGCAGCACGTTGGAGAGAACATGGAGGGAATGAACTGTAGTAAGATTATTATTATTATTACTACACATTGGTCATGACTGTTGTCCGTCACAGTGATCACAGTGACGACTTAACCCTCAAATGATTTCTCTCTCCTCGGGGATTCAGTCATTTCACAAGGTGTTGGGGGAAAGGGCATCATGCAGGTGCACTTTGAATCCCAGTCAAGTCCATGTGACTTCAAATCAGCATTCAAAAATCTGCTTGTAAATTGTGTTAAAATTCAAACTAACAGCCAACCGGAACAACGACAAATAATAAGAGTTGTTATTTATCATGTTTTGGGAGAATATTGGTTAAGACAATGTTTTTCTATACCCTTCAGATAATATAAAGGTGTAAAATACTGATTACACTTTTTAATAGAGTTCCATGTCTACTATTGATTAAGTGTTGATTATTATGTAACAACATTTTTCCACTTTTAAAACATTTTGCATACAAAACAATAAACAACGAAGCTAATTAACTGTTTATAAAGTGTTTTAAAAGTTGACGGAAAAACAACATAAAAGGGAGAAAATGTTAGAGTCATTTCTCCTGAATTGTTGAGGTATAGAAACCTGGGGGATGGGAAGATTTAATAAAAAATGGCAGGGAAAGTTGTGAAATTGTGTCAAATTAGCCTGGATACACTAGAAAATAGTATTGAATGAACTTTCCTAAATATCTATGTGCTCATTTAAGGGTTAAAAATGAAGCAGCATCTACTGGAAATATATTATTATTGCTGTCATAGTTTTACAGATTTCTGCTGAGATCTCCTGAGGTGTACTGGCCTCCAAATTTGGAGTTATCTGCCGATCAGTCTGAGATTGAATCTTATATAAACAGTTTTGATAACTTTATGTAATATGTCTTTTAAGCCACGTGACTGGATTTTATGGCCACTTGCAAATAGAAAAGCTCCATAAAAAGTTCACAAACACACACTGAGTGAAGCAAAACAGCTGAAACACTGACCATCAATCACCTTCATCACCAGAGGACTCACGTGAGAGCAGAGCATGTGAGACGTTAATATCCTGGGGGAAAGTCATGTTTTAATAACAAGTGAGGAAAGGCTGTGAAATAAGTTTGTTTTTCTGGTTTTTGATGCAGTTTCAAACAGAAGTCTGGCTGTAGTTTAAAAATTATTTCATTTACCTGAACTGACGTCAAAATGACAAAAGGAAATAACACACAAAGGCAACTTTTTTCATAGTACAATAACTTTTGTATTTCTTTCTAAAGCATTGAAAATAACAAATATTTACAAGTTCTGACTTCTAAAAAAATATTTTTTTTTACTTTTATTTGTCATCTTTAATTAAAAGTAAACTGGATTGAATTCAGTTTACTTGAATTGGAAAAAACTGGATTTGGGACTTTTGGTCAGAAGAAAAAAGACATTTTGAAATGTGATTAGTTTGTTTTTATGTAGCTTTATGACATTACATAAGACAAGTATTTTTTTAATGAATCAACAATGAAGTAAAAATTATCAAGAAACTATTAATCCTACAAAAAACTCTCAGCAACAATGTCATCTAATTGTAGATATGACCCTAGATTTAAATGCATAATACGCTCTCCTTTTAGTTTGGTCTCCACCACCTGAATGTTCCACTGAATGTTTCTTTATCTGTTAGTCTGTAACTCTGTCATCTGTTGGGTGCTTAGATAGACTGTATGTAGAAATGGACAAAACAAGTGGGGCTCAAAAATGAGGCTGATACTGAAGTGCAAACATGTCCAACACAACTGACAGTCACTGCATACTGGCACAGAAAAAACTCCAATTGACCAATTCAAAAATCCTCATTTTCAGTCATGAAATTGTCAGTCAATGCATTTTTTCGTCAAGTCATTCTGATGTCATAGCTAAAGTCAGCTCTTCTTATCAGTGATCTGGTTCATCTGAACATCTTTTCATCATTAAGTAGATATTAGGCTTCAAAAAGGAAGATTTACGGACGGGGTTATCTTGATCGACAGGTTTGATTTCCAATGAGATCAGCGCTGAATTGGAGTCTCACACACATTGGACAGTGTTCTCGAGTTCAAGGGTCAGACCCGCCTCCTCACTCCTCCCTTCATATCCTAATATGGTCACTTATGGCTCCAAACAAACAACCACATTCAAATGCCAAATTCCTGTCTTCAAAACTCAAGTCCACAAACCAACACGCTCGCTTTGTCCATTTCTATATACAGGCTACGGGTTCTTATCAGAACTTTTTTGCTGAGACAGTATTTTAACAAACCAAGAAGAAACTGAGAAGCTACAGAATTTTCCATTGTTTTTGTGGATTCATCATAATCGACTATTTTGACGTCATGTTCAGTCATTTGATTTAACATTTCATATAATAACGAACACGGGGTTCAGTGGAAACAACAATCACATGAATTACAGTTTAAACACACACACACACACACACACACACACACACACACACAGGGTCAGACAGACATTGTTGTGTCTAGCCAGGTGTGTGTGTGTGTGTGTGTGTGTGTGTGTCTAAGGACCGGTTGAGCTGGTTTTTGGTTTGGCAGCTAAACACTGTTTGGAGAAGGACAGTGTGTCTGGCTTGCGCACAGACGCACACGGGGACACACACTCACACTCACACACTGCCTCACATCCGCTCTTTCCTTTGCAGACTTGATCTCCACTCTCTACCTCTTGCTTTTTACCTTATCTTAGAAAACACACACACCTGCAGTTTCAGCATAACACGTTTGTCCTTGAATATTTTTTAGACTGAGTTCTTTCCTCCTCACTGCTCCTAATTGTCACTGAAACACTATGAGCTCAAAAACTCCACAAAACCCATTTATTGAATCACTGAGATAATGACTTTCTTATTGATGTAAATGTCAACGTCTAAACAGTCTGAATCTTGAATAATTACTCTTACAACAGCAGTTAAACAGACATTCAACCAACCCAATTAGTCCAAGCTCGTATCCTTTAGATCTGCATTTTAGAGGATAACACATTGAATCCAAGTCCGTACAGGAAAGGAAAAAACTAAACAGCTTTTAATTTGGCAATCACTTGAACAACTTCATCAGTTTTGATGATTACAGATTCAAAGAATGTGTTGCTACCCTTGCTAAAGGGCACATGGGCAGTATTTGATAGTACAGACAGGGCAGGCATGGAACCAGTAACTTTCCTCACTAACCTGATGCAGTTTGAATGTGTGCATATGTGCACATACACACCCACTGCACACAGTTAATGATTATTATCATGTCTAGTGTCGCACTGGATCAGAGCCATTATACACACACACACACACACACACACACACAGCCCTCTCCATGTGACCTGCCCTGCAACTTCCCTCTCTCTCTCTTTCACATTCAAATGAACAGTGTGTGTTTGTGTACGAAGGTCTAACTGTGTCTGTGTCTGTGTGTGTGTTTGTGTTTGTGTATCTTGGACTGTGTGTGTGTGCGTGCGTGTGTGTGCGGGGGTGCGAGACGACAGGGGTAGTCTAGCTCCTTCTGGCTAGAATTATAATGAGCAGCACACACGCACACACACACACACACACACACACAAACACACACAGAGCCAGACAAGCAGCTGATAATGAGGTTTGATTTTCATATGTTTCAGACAGAATGCTCTGCAGGTCAGCTAGTACACAGAGGAGCTGTGTGTGTGTGTGTGTGTGTGTGTGTGTGTGTCTGTGTGTGTGTGCCTCTGTGTGTGTGTGCCTGTGAGTGTGTGTGTGTGTGTGTGATTTCTCGTCTCCTTCTTGTAGGACTTTACATACTCTCACTTTTTCCATTGTTAACATTAATGACTGTGCGTATCCATTACAGCTCGAGGTGTGTCGTTTGCTTTTTGTCTGTGTTTTGTTTCCATTTTTTACGGATGTCTCTGATGTCAGCACAAGCCAGACTTCTATTTACTCTTTTTTTTTTTTTACATTTATTTTATTTATTGTTTTTCGACCCAAGTCAGACTGCTGCTGCTGCTGCTGCTGTTTGTGGTTACATTAAAAAAACAGAAGTAAGACAAACATTGAAACTCTCAGACTCTGCCCTTGGTGTTAATGTGTCACTGGACTATGACTGACTGACTGTTGAGTCGATCAGACACTCTATTATACAATGTTTGTTACATCATATACTACATTTATTTCTGGGGGGAAAAAAGTCCTGAATCACTTGGGTGTTGCCATAAAGTTCCAGTGTGTATGACCAGTGACTGAATGTTTTACTAATATTTACAGCAGTTTATTTCAGAATTAATAAATAACACACCAACCGGTGGACCAACTGTTCCAAAACACAAGACAATGGTAACAAGTACAGCCCATCATGTGCAGCTATTTGTTAAATTAAAGCTTCATATCAACCACAACCCACTTTAGCAGGTAAATAAATAAAGAAATACATACAAATCAGGTTTTTCTGTAACAGGCATTGTTAAAACAAGTCCTCTTGAGTCCTGTCGTGTGTACAGCTCTTCTTTAGGCTTTATTAAATAAAAGCTATGAAGCTGTTTATCGATGCTACTTGTGCCAGCCTCAAGTGTTTTGCTCATAAAAACAATGAATCATTGTAGTGTGAGTGGAGGCTGAGTGGCAGCATGTAAACTGTGACCTTCACAGAAATACAATCTTATATTTATTATTACCACTTAGCTCTGTGGAGTAGTGGGTATTTAATCCACTGTAACATGTTAATGTTAAGGTTTAACATCACTATGAACAACACTAAATGTGTGTTAAATGTTTGTTTGCATCGAGGCTTTAAAAATAGAACAACTCTGAAGTCCTCCTTTATTATTGTGTTTCTGTTAGGAAGCAGTCACATGTGCTATTAGCCAGACATCTGAGAGGACTTAATAGCCAGAAGGTCATAAGGGGTCAGAGGTCACCACACCCCGATTGTGTTGAGAGGAGTTAGCAGTGTTGTGTGTGTTTCATGGTCAGAATATTTAGCTGACCCACTCTCGCTGAGCGTTAGCATAGCCAGCGCTCCAGATGGGACTCACAGTTTAACATGGGAGTTCCCTGGATTAGCACACCAGAAATAGACTAATGCTCCTCTGTCCTCTGCTCTACTCTATTTACTGCTTCTACTCCAACACTGCTCTATTCTGTTCTACTTTCTTTGATTGCTTCTATCCGTTTCATACCTTCTTGTGCACTCTTTTATTTGAACTTTTCGGATGCTAACATAGATGTGTCTTTTACCGTTTCCTCCCCCATGCTCCAGTTTTATCTTCTGCGCCCCATGTATTCTGTTTATTATTCTATTTTATGCTGATCATTCAGTTTTGCTGGTTACTTGCACAAAACCTGGGAGAAGAGAAGAAGAATTAGCATAAAATTTTGGGTTGTTTTTCACTATCAAGGTTATTTTTTTTTAAAATATTGGTACATGAAATATGATAGCTGTTTGTTTATGTTTAGTATGTGCTGTATCTTATGTTTGAGATGCAGCAGTGATGTCATATGCTCCTGATCAAACCTGTAACTCTAAGTCTCAGAGGTCTAGACCTGCAGGAAAATCTACACAAATCTGACATATATGAATTAATATTTAACAGTGAGAGGCTTTAGTAGGCCAGATCTGGATATTTGAAAATCCAAAATGTTCTCAGACTGAACAACAGCACCAAACAGCTGATGGTTTTACAGCCTATTAAATCTCATCCTGTGTTGATTATGACATAACGTAATCGGAGATGTTTCTGCGCTCGCTCCGGCCCATTTGGATGTACTCGAGTGTTGGACTTATTGACACACAGACCTGAGACCCGGGGCAGTAAAACAAGACCCTGCACAACCTGTTTAGACTGAGCAGGATTTGGACCTGGTCCCAGTCTGCACTGCATGGTTTGATGATAAAATAACCACAAGATAATATACAGTTCAGAAATAATTCATTTATCCTGCATGATCTCAGTGGAGTGGGCTATCTGTTACACATCTCTGCTTGTTTTGTGGCCTATGTGGACGAAGCTTTAAATCAATGGATTCGACCAAAACAGATATTCTTGCTTGGAGGTTTGACTGATTGATTAGACTTGAATACTGGACTCATCAACTTCCTGTATGCGCACAGGGCTTTATTTTTCCCACTGATGTGTGTGTGTGTGTGTGTGTGTGTGTGTGTGTGTGTGTGTGTGTGTGTGTGTGTGTGTCTGTGTGTCTGGTTTCAGTGCAACATGACAGTGTGTCACCTCCAACAGGACGTGTAGACGTGTCGAAAATGACGTTTCCTTTTCCAGAGACTTGATGAAAGATGAGAATCATAGAGGAGATGGATAGAAAGATGAGGAAGGATGATAACTGATCCCCTCAACCACACACATACACGCTCACATGCACACACACGCACACAAACACACACAGGCCTTCCTCTCCGGTTTCCCACTGTTGAAACCAGCAGTGGGAGTTTTGTGGACCAAAGTTCCCACACTTGTTGGCTCCACAATGACCGTGGCTTCCAAAGTCAATGGAGAGTGTGCTTGTGTCTGTGTTTGCTTGTGTGTGTGTGTGTGTGTGTGTGTGTGTGTGTGTTTGCAGCCTCCCTTCCACCCCCTATAGCCTTTCTCATGGAAATTGGCAAGCAAATTGTGTGAACCTATGACCTATAACTCTCTCTCTCACACACACACACACACACACATACACACACCAGGCTCGCACAAACACACACTCTCTGTCGCACACATACAGCTGTCTGTGCTATTTCTGACTACCCAGACTGTCGAGTCATCCGAGGACTGAGAAGGGGGGAGGAATTAGCGAGCTTCTCTCTCTCTCGCTCTCTTCTGCCCTTTTCTCCTTCTCTTTCTACTGTTTTCATCATTGATTTTTATTTTCTGTCTTCTTTCAGCTCTTCACCTTCTTTCTTCCTCTCTTTTTTTCTGCTTCCCTTCTCTTCCTCACTTTCTGAACTTCTTTCCATCTGTGGGAGTTTTTCTTTTCCCTTTAAAAACAGGTGGATATCACTAAGCAGATCCAGCTTGCAGGCTTAATGGAGCATTTAACATTTAACTCTCAAAGAGAACCACATTTAGAGGGAGTATGATTTTTTTTTGTACCAATGTGTAGGTGATCCTTCATACTTTCTTCTTACCTGTCTTCTTCTATTCCTCCCTCCTCCTCCTCCTCCTCCTCCTCCTCCTCCTCCGCCACCTCAGTCTGTCTGCTCTCTCCGAGCCATCTGACTCGACAGTGACCGCCGGTGACCTTTAGCTGAATGCAGAAGGAGGAGGAGGTGGAGAAAGGAGGCAGATAGACGGAGAGCAGGCAGCGGATGACAAATGAGCTAATTGCTTTAGATTAACCATGCAGTGTCTGCCTGCCAGGCTTGCAGCCTCCTCCTGTCTAGACGACACCACAGAGGGAGGGAAGAGATCAGCAGCCTCTCTCATGCAACGCGACCGCAAAGTCAGAATGTTTTATTTGCTGTGTTTTGCTGTTGTTGTTGCTGTTGGGTTTTTTTTCCACGTTGCACAAGGAATCTCATAAGAAGTGTTACTGCAGGGCTGAGAAATCGAGTCAGATGAGACAGAAATGTGACCACAGGGGCAACGTGTTTACGCTGTGCAGGGATTTAGAAGTGCACTTCCTTAAAGTTAGAGGACTCCCAAGAGGCAGATTAAAAAACAAAACAAAAAACAGACTAAGATAGCCTGACTTTTTTTAAAATCCTGCTTTTCCCATAATGCATCCTGATAGCATTGCTTTGTTCTGGACAAATTTCACACCATGGGGGTGTGATTTCAAAGCGTATTATTTTTGGAGTGTCCCTTTAATTTGTCCACCCAAATAAAAATACTCAATAAGACACAATGTAGTAATCAAAGTAATAAGTTGCTCAGTCAGCTCTCTCTGAATGACAGAGATGACTGATATCAGCCCAGAGTTTTTCCAGTGAGTCAAATTGTCCTCTCAGTGAACAATAACAGAATTTGAAGTACTTTGGTGTCTCTGTCATGAAATTAGATCTGAGGCTTTCATTTTTTGTGACCTGAGAACAAAAAGCAAAGAAATTTACAGTAGAGCAATGCACTTTAACCCAAGTCTGGTTTAAAACAACCCCACATTTTCTAGTGTGTAGGACTTTATTGATCCCACACTGGGGAAACTCAAGGTAGATCTTTTTATCATAATGTCATTTTTGAAGCAAAAAATATCAAACCTTCCCTTTATTTATCCTTTAAGTTAATATCACTTTAATTCAGACTGTTGCTGAGATAAAAACTCAACAGAAATGTTGTTGCTCTGAATTCTTGGAAATTCTGAAAGTTTTAAGTCATATTCTCAGATATTTTGTGAACCACGTGTCTCATTAGTTAATCCAGAAAATAACTGACAGATTAATTAATAGATCTATATATATTTTTTACACTCACTGTCTTTTTTTTTTAGATTATTAGTACATTTAACTGAATTTTCAGGTCTTTTTGAGAGGGGTTGCTTTGATGCAAGTATTTCTGGGTGCAGTGTGAGCACAAAGTTTACTTGATAAAACCTAAGAAGTCAGTATTATATTTGCATTTTGCAAAAATGACAGCAAGCTGTGCACATTTTGGTGTAAATAACGTGACAGAGAAAGAAATGAAATGGAGCCAACCAGGAGCGCTGTTTGCCTCTTTTGTTTAATCTGTGTATCAAATGTTGTTTGTCACTTCGTATCACACATACAAACATGTTAGTGGAGCCTCTGCGAGTTCCCCACAAACCTGTTTTGTGCACCACAGAAACAGTTTTACTGTGCATCACCACTGAAGCATGTTTTAGCCGTAAGGATGTTTTTCACCGGTGCAGCTGCACAACACATTTGCTTTAAAAATAACTTTTTTTTTTGCCATGCAAAAAATAAATAAATAAAAGCTTCTGAAATTGAAAGGAAGAGAAGCGAGTATAGCAGAGAAATTGAATTTGAAATTATGGCCCAAAAATTGCAGAGAAAATGTTCCTTCTGCCTTACAAAAGTGGAAAAATTGGTGTAGCGGTATTATTATGCAATCTTCTTACACCTTGTTGTTTGGAAATTCACTTGCAATGTGCAGAACATCTGGATGGAAACCCGACATGAGAGAATGATTTCCCTGTTAGCAGGCAGAGTGGAAGGAGTGAGGTAAGGGAGGGATTAAAAGGCAAGAGGCAACAGGCAGAGAGAAAAGAGAGAGCATGAAAAATAAGACAGGACAAGAAAGAGGAGGGAGGAGGAGGTCTGCTGACTGACCCTCTGACCTCCACAATCAGGAGCTGACAGGTTCTGTGTTCAAGTGCTCTGACGGAGCCTGTTTTTACAGCGATAGCAGGTTTTTTTATTGCGTTGTGACACAGCAAATCAGAGAAGATGAAGGCAAACAGAATGAAAACCAGTAAAGCTAAACAAATGCAGCGTTGTTTTAGCTTACAACTGTGGTGAATACTGGACGAAGTGTTGGGCAAAAACAGCAAAATGATGGGTAAACATTACAAAATTCTGGGGAAAGTTTGAGTAAAAACTAAATTAATCCAGCATGTAGTTAGTCCAATATTTACCCAGTTCTGGGTTAAACCAACAGTAGCTAAATGACATGCACACACACACACACACACACACACACACACACACACACACACACCTGCATGCACACAGACACACACACAGACACAGTCCTTATGACTTTGGGTGGTTTCTGATTTCATCACCTGCCGCAGACAGTCACATGTCCGCTACTTCCACTTTCACACTTCCACTTTAAATTGTTTATTATGCAACCATTTTGAAATTTTGATGTTTAAACTGTTGAAAGAAGAAAAAGAAACGAGGAGAGAAGGAAGAAGGAGAGGGAGCGAGGACTGAAGGGGAAACACAAACAGACACATGAACAAACACAAACAACTAAAATGATTATCAGTAAACAGTCGCACGGCCTCTTAAAGAGAAGTGTTGTTGTTGTTGTCTGAAGGAACACAGAGACACTTAAACATACTGCCATGCTAGTCTGCCATCTGTGTGAAGCCACCCAGACACAGTGTGTGTTTGTGTGTGTGTGTGTGTGTCGGCCCACTGCCTGCTGACAGCTTGTTCTGTCAGCTGGTGCTAAACTCCCACAACTTTTTTCTCCTCCCCCTTTTCTCCCCTTTCCTTTCCTTTCCTTTCCTTTTCTTTCAATCAATTCCTTTCCTTTCCTTTCAATCAATTCCTTTCCTTTCCTTTCCTTTCCTTTCAATCAATTCCTTTCCTTTCCTTTCCCTTCCTTTCAATCAATTCCTTTCCTTTCCCTTCAATCAATTCCTTTCCTTTCCTTTCCCTTCCTTTCAATCAATTCCTTTCCTTTCCTTTCCCTTCCTTTCAATCAATTCCTTTCCTTTCCCTTCAATCAATTCCTTTCCTTTTCTTTCCCTTCAATCAATTCCTTTCCTTTCCTTTCCTTTCAATCAATTCCTTTCCTTTCCTTTCCCTTCCTTTCAATCAATTCCTTTCCTTTCCCTTCAATCAATTCCTTTCCTTTCCTTTCCCTTCAATCAATTCCTTTCCTTTCCTTTCCTTTCAATCAATTCCTTTCCTTTCCTTTCCTTTCCTTTCAATCAATTCCTTTCCTTTCCTTTCCTTTCAATCAATTCCTTTCCTTTCCTTTCCTTTCCTTTCCCTTCAATCAATTCCTTTCCTTTCCTTTCCCTTCCTTTCAATCAATTC
>OOFC01014096.1:0-44646 GCA_900323345.1 Pseudochromis fuscus
GTTGGTAAAAGATAAAACTACGTCACGGACGTTACCTCGGAGGAAAAAAATAAAACAGCTGTTCATGTAGCTTTGAACTGTGACAAATGGAGTTGGAAATACATTGTTTTCAATGAAGGCGGCGCAAATACCGGTAAAAGCTACCGGTACGCACGGTACCATATTGTGAATGTACTAGCTTGTTCTGGAGTGAACGGAGTTGTCAGAACGTTGGTTTGTTTTCTATTAATAAAGTTTGACTGACTGACTTATCTGACTGTTTTGTTGACATTCACTTTAGCGCAGCTTCATCTAGATGGATGATAACACAACCCCAGACACTACAGTAGTTTCTATTCTATGCACCTTATAATGCGGTGCAGCCTATATATGAAAAGAGTTTTAAAATAGGCCATTCATTGAAGGTGCACCTTATAATCCGATGTGCCTTATAGTGCAGAAAATACGGTATATATGGTGACTAGTAAAGTATGGAGTACACCCTTGTTGAAGCCAATAATGTAATAACAGCTGATAACGTAATGAATTTGCCCTTTTTGAAATGCAATAGGCCAGTAATGTAATAACTTTCCAATAACATAATAAAAGTCCTGATCCGATAGTGTAATAACTTTTGGCCAATTACGTAATGATTTATTATGTTATTGGCCAAAAATTATTACATTATCGGTTCAGGACTTTTATTACGTCATTGGCCTATTACATTTCAAAAAGGGCAGATTTATTACTTTATCTGCTGTTACTACATTATTGGCTTCAACAAATCTTTCACATATGTCCATTTGCAGACACTTGTTTATGCTCACACACCAATTCTTGCAGCATATGTAGATACTGGCAACATTTCGTCTCTGTTCTTCCCTTCAAAGCTAATATACAAACACTTGTTTTCCCTCCTGTCCCTCCAGCTGGTCGCAGTGTATGAAGAGCAGGATCCACACAATGGAGGTGACGGCACCAGCGCCAGCTCCACAGGTACACAGAGTCCAGAGCCCTTCGCCAGTGAGATGAGCTCAGCGTCGGCCTTTCAGCCGTACCAAGCCAACAGTGAGATCGAGGTCACTCCGTCTGCTCTGCGATCCAGTGAGTCCAATCACGGTGTTATTTTCAATTAAATACCCACTAATGGATAATGTGCCCCTAATCATTGCTGCATTCATTCATTAAATGTTAAAAGGTACACAGAACAGAAATGAATTCAATTGTATTATCAGTTCAAGCGTAACACCAACCTCACGTTATGGAAAAATAATCAGCAACTAACTTCACTGGAATTTTGGCCGAGCGTGAATTGAATTTTCTACCTTCCTGCAAAAAGAAATTGACATTGTTACAAGGTACAATATAGAAGAAAAAAGCAGTGTGCTGATGCAAAGAAGTGAAAAATTAGCATCAGTATGACGACTACCTTATGGTAGCTGTGCTTTTGTTCCCAAGATTGAGCAGGGAATGTGCAACCAGCAGGAATTCAAAATGCAAGACAGTGAAAGGTCAGGGACATGAAAGCTGACATCTGAAAGCTTAAAAGTTACTCAAGAAGGCAAGAATAACAAAAACAAAGTGAACACAATTCACCGCCTGGACTGACGCTCGTATTCAGCTATTTGTGCATGTGTTTATTTTCTGATTTGAAGTTCAGGAAAGTTAAATTACTGCCAAAAAAATCTCACTCCGGCTGTCACAGTGTTGGATAAAAGACAGAGTGATTACAGGTTGCTGAAACACATCCAATAAATTCAAACATTTGAGTACTGAGATATTTGTTATTGAACTTTGGTTTGTTTGCAGCGAGGCAGCCTGGCCTTCACTGAAACAAAACCAAATTGCAAAAAAGTAAACTTTTTCCACTTAACTGGCCAGAGTGTGTTTTATTTGACATGCTTCAGGTGTATTGTGTGGAGGTGAGTGTCTGTCAAAGCTGTGCAGCGTGTCCGGGGGATGGCACCACGATAACTTAGACAGACAGGTAGAGACCGAGACAGCGGAAGGAATTGAGACACAGTGGGATATTCTGTCATGCATGAGCAAAAGCACACATGCCAGAGCAAGGTGGACATGCACACACATACACACACGCCGCACACACCACCAGAAAATGGCGCATGTGAGTTAGTGACTCACATGTTGCCACATATTCACGTCCCATGAAGTGGAACCGGTGAGGTGATGTGGAGCTATCTTAAACTTCAAAGGACATCTAAGACATTCAAAGGCACAGCTCACATACAGGCATGGACGGACACACTCATGCACATGAATGAACAGTTGACTTTACTCTCCAACCTTTACGTTCATTTTGGCCTGAGACTGTGGAGATTTATGGAAATGCTTCCTGAGAATGGTGCAATGGCAATCTGAGAGGAAAGCAGGAGCACGGTGTGAAAAGCAGTTTTGTTTGATGCCGTCTGACCTGCTGTCAACTAACTTCAAACAAACCAACATTTGAAGTGTGGCCTGATTTGTAGCTCATGTGTGGAGAAAGGATGACGTAAAGAAAACCGTCCGTTGGGTGAAGTGGGTTTAAGTCTGTGGTGTTGTCTTCAAGTGTCCTTGAACTGAGTAAAGAGTCTAAATCGAAGTTTGGCTCGTTCTTCAACACCTTTCCCTTATGCTGCCTGTTTGTGTGAAGAATCAGTCTTAATCTGTGTTTACATGAAAGGTTAGAGCGCAGTATTCAGATGTAGGTTACTCAGGATTTTACACTGTGAGCAAGGTACAGTCATTTTTGTTACCTTAAGGAAGTGTTTTATTTGTTTTTTTTTTCAGAGGATGGGAGCCTGTATGAAATAAAAAACTCATGAAAAATCCTCATCTGTTATAGCGTGAAAAAAAATAGGGTTGTTATTTCATCCTAAGAGGGCAACAGTGTTCAGTATATAGCATCAGTACAGTTGGATTATGCCTTGACAGGGGTTTGCAGTTGCATAGTGCTTTCTAGTCTGAGCCACTATTTGATAAATTCAAAACATATGTTTCACTCCTCACTCTTTTTGTACTTATTTAAAATCGGAGAGCAAACGAAAACCAAAGAAACCATCACAGTCTCAACAACCTGATTCATACCGATACGCATGAATCAAGCATTTACAGAAGAATGTACAATTACTTACATGAGTGCTTTGGGTGGTCGGGTTGTTTGGGTTACATATACAGTGGCTTGTGTGTTCATGGTGGAGTGTGGTAAATGTTACTGATACCCTCCTGTTGCCCTCTGAAACTGAAACACTACTTATAGTCGGTAGTGGAGAAATACTGTGTAGGGATCTGTTGCTCTACATCTGAAAACATGAATTGAAGTAATTAATAGATGGCATTTTAACGTCGTGATTTAAACGTTCAGGACTCATTTGACCCTCTGCTGATATTCTGTCACACTTATTTTCTTATTTTCTTTGTGATATTACAATGGCGAGCTTATGAAAGAACTGTGCTCGCCCACACACCGACACGTCTCAGCCTCCCCTGAAAATTGTACATCTTAAATTGCAGCAAAGCAGAAGAACTGATTGCTTCCTACACATGCCATCTTCCAGGGCGATATAAGCAATTTTGGAGATAATGACAGTGAAGAAGAGAGGTATAGGAACGAGTGGAGTCAGGCAGGTGAGGACAATGATATGTTTTGTTTGGTGCTTGTGTGGTGGAGTGCAGTATTACAATCAAGATACAAATAAGGATGCATTGTTTACAGATGTGTTTGTTCCTTGGAGACTATATATATATATAATGTCACCTGTTTACAGGTTCCTGTTCCCACTCACAAAAGCACCTTAGAAGTTGTTTTATTTTAAGCGACGGGCTGACTGTCTTCACATATACGTGGTCAGGCAGATGAACAAGACAGACAGGCAATAGTCCCTTCAGAGATGCAGATGAGCGAATTACTGGCAGCGATATTGCATATCAGACATCAAAGTGTAGCAGCGGCGCCCTTGGCAGCTGTGCTCTGAGGCAGAGAATTATGGCTATTTAAAATCATCATCTTTTAGAGCCATATTGATTGTTTTTTCCCCTCCTACAACTCCCAAAGTCCCAAACTCTACCTCGCGCTTTCTGTCTGTCCTCCGCCCCTCCCTCGCCACCGCCTTGGGAGCCGATTTTAGATTTCCATGCTAACATGTGCCATGCAGGTCAAACTGCTAATAATTGGATTGGAGATGAGATGTAAATTACAATAATGAATGTAATTTTCCCGTAATTATACGGACGCCGGAGCTGCTTCTGCCTCTACTTCGCACTAAATTTCAATCTTTTAGAAGTAAGAGAAAATGTCTGAAACTTTAATTGAACACTGATCTTAATGGTGCTCCCTTCAGAATTGAATGTTCTGTTCTCTGTTGCTCAAAGACTTTTTTTTATTTTTGCTGGGTTTCATTTATTGGACCCAGTAGTTGAGTTTATATAACTGACAGTCAGGTGGGTGTTTGTCAAAGTTTTCCTGCAGTGTGTTTGTTGACAGTCTCTGAGGGAATGATATACATATATACATCCTGAGGTCACAGGTATAAAGAGGTGAGGTGCTCACGGCATCATGTTTTCATCACACTGAACGTAGGGTCGCAATATTTCTATAACTTGAAGGATCCATGTGAATTACCTTCTGTGTGAAAGGGTGATTCGACTGTTTTTGGACATTGTTGGTGTTTCTCCTTTCAACTGGACTTTTACAGATTCTCTCTATTCTGTGATTATTTCTTGTCGACAAGGACTTTTATTTTTAGGTTTTTATGGAGGCTCGAAAGCAGTTGTTCACGATGCTCAATCAGGAAATGGGAGAAGCTCAAGTGTTATTGACAGAGGTTAAAACTGCACTGACATTGATGTGGAGTGGCTTTAAAACACTAAGAGAAGATCACAGTGATTGCAGTAAATGATTGACCCCCCACAAACATTTTCTTTGTGTACAGATTAGAGTAATCCATCCTTGGATAGCTTGTCATTTTTATTTACACTGTGACCACCTTACTATTTTCAACCCCAGCCAAGTCAAGCCTGCAATGTAATGACAAATTGTCCATTCCTCGACTGACCTGCTGCGCTGGTGCATCTCTGGACTCTCTGCCCCTTGGTCCTTGAAACTCTGTGGGGACGGGGTTGCTGGGGCACCATTAGAGAGATTGCCTATAGGAGGAGGGTGGGTGCTTCGTAGGGGTGGGTTGACACCTTCAAAGAGGAGGGCCGTCATCTAATCAATTTGGCTTAGTGGTCTGCCACTGAAGAGGCTCCCTGCCACCAGCCAAGGCCATATAAAAGTCACTGTAGAAGAGGAGATGCACACTGACACACTGACAACACACCACATTAGGGCGGGTTGTGCACGATGTCCGGCACATTGTACAATGCTTTACCTGCTCAATTCAGACATTAGTCCTCGTAGGCACTTGTTGTGAGACAGTGTATGAATTATTCTGTAAGCATTTTTTCCATGAGATCTCCATCTCAGATTTAAGGCTTAAGAGGTGGACGGCCCCTCCATCACGGGGCCTCCCAATGGGTTTGGGCCACTTCCAACGGCAGTGATGGCCCATTATAGATAACCCACCAGGTTTGGGTTTGGAGCCCACATGCAGCCAGGTCTGATAGGAAGTACTGATTCTTATCTCTCTCATCTCCCCTCACTCTCTCCAACTCTCTCTGGTCCAGCACCACCTCTTCAATCTCTCACTTCAGCAGTGAACAAGTGATGCAGTAGGATCCCAGAGCTTTGATATCACAAGGTTGATAACAGCGGCAGTGTGCGTCAGCTGATTGGTCCTGTCTGATGGTTAACCCGACTCACGTGGTCTCTCCCTGTCTCTGTCCCTTGGTAAAGTTCTTGGACTCTGTCTGTGGAAAATGTTATGAAACAGTTTGAGCTTTAACTCTCGTGGGACAACGATAGTTTTACCTCCGCCGAGGACGTTATGTTGTCTACATTTATTTTTTGTTTGTTTGCAACGTTATGGAAAAACTATTTTGAGAGGCCAGGTATTACCCAAGGAGCACTCATTCATTTTTGGGAAAATTCAGAGGATGGGGTTTGAAAAATAAATCTATAAATCTCTCTGATGGTGCTGCTGTTTTACCACACGAGGTGTTCAGTAGCATCAGCACAGCTGGACTGAGCCTTGGCAGAGACTTGTGCTCTCTAACTGCTTTCTTGTTGGTTATTTTTTTAGTATTTCACCTTTTCTGGACTGTGTCATTGAAGATAGAGAGAAGAAATGAGGACACAACATGCAACTCGGTCTTGACCCAGTGTTGATAATAATCTGTGTACAGTTGGATTAAAGTATTTCAAGGCTATTATTGGAGGTGTGTGTGTGTGTGTTTTGTGTACCCAGTGCGTCTTAGATAGTATAGCACATTACAAATGAACAAATTTTGCAGGATCCAACTGAAGTGAGGTGAGATATAAGTCTGGCAGGTGAGAGGTGTGAATGGTAACGGCAGTGTAACTATTATGAGATCAGCCAGATGTAAACCTGGCAACCTGTTCTCTCCAAAAAAAAGAAACGGCCATGATGATGGCAGCCGGATGTTAGACTGTTGATAAAAACACTGTGGCGCCAACCTGACTCTTCAAGGTCTTGCTCTTTTTATAATCACACTGGTGGAAATTAAAAAAACAAAAGAATTGGCAACGAGTGTTAGTCAAGGAACTCTGTTGTAAATGGGGGATGGACCAACAACCTGGCATCGCACTGCCAGTAATGTGATTCGATTAGAGCTGCATGGGATACAAGGTGTTACATCGCAGAAAAATGAGAAGTCAGCTCTTCCCCAGCACTTACCTCAGTAAAGCTGGTTTCTACCAACACAAAACTGTAGAGCAGAATGAATGTAAGCAACACCTCCCATCCCTCACCCAGCTTTATCAATACAGGACATGGACTTGTTAAGAAACAGGCCATAATTTCTGAAGTGGAGAGCCCGAATTTTCAGTTTGTTTCTTTTTCTCTTTTATATATGGCTCCAGGAAGAGGTGATGAAATAGGCTTTTTTAGGACTGTGTTTCTCTCTCATCCTCTGCAGTGCCATAACACCATCCATCATCATGGCATTTGTCATGACAGGCTTATCCTCTCAGCTAACACTGAACAAGAACTGAACATTTATTTAGCTCTGATTCAACAGAACATTAAAACACCCAGTTATAGATGATATTTCTTCTAGTGACTCATCCCTTTGTTTTATAAGTGGCTTTGAAAGCAAATTACTTTTTTTTTCAGAGCAGGAGTGCAGAGTAGAGGATGGGGTAGAAGACATTTAATGAGTCATTGTTTAAGTTAATGTCTGAGAACACTGATGTACTTTGGTAAAGAGAGTTGGAGATAAGCTGTCTGCTACTTATTGTGTTGATTTTAGAAAAGAGGGAAATCTAGCCCCTGCAGCAAGAACACAATGCTTCAAATGTTAATGCACTGATACTTTTCATTTCACTTCATATGTATGTTTTTTTATTAAACAGTAATTCCAAGTTTCCTTCCATCTATTTTCTGTACTGCTGAGTCCATCAGGGTGGTGGTGGTGGTAGGGTGAGCAGGGAAGCCCAGACATCCCTAGCTGCTCCTAGGTCAGCTGGGAGGTATAAACCCTGCAGCGAGTCCTGGGCTGACCTCTGGGTCTCTGTCCAGTTGGATGTGACTGGTGAACCTCAACTATCTCCTCTCAATGTGGACAACCAGTGGCTCTACTCCGAGGTCCTCCTGAATGTCTGAACTCCTCACCTTATGACGAAGAGTGAGGCCACCGCCCGGCAAACGAAGCTCATTTCAGCCGCATGTATCTGCAATTTTATTCCAAAAGTTTGAGCTCCCTAATTACTATTCATAGCCAGCTCAGAGTCTTTCACGTCTTGATTTAGGATTTCTCCAAAATCCTCTTTGATTGCTTCTTGGTATGTTTGCCACCAGGCTTGTATTTCTTTCACTTCGGAAACCAACAAACTGTACAATGTGCCCAGAGCCTCCCAAACATTTGCATACAAATGTATGTGTATGTGTCAACGTCGCTCGTCACAGACCTACTACTTCTCCGCCAATGATCCAGAGCCACTCCAGCTATGCAGAGCAGCTCTCAGTGCAGCTCCAGTGTTGAGTACGCACTCAGCAGCGAGGATGTTGGGATAGCAAGCTCATCATTAGCAAGCTGAAAGCACTATTACAGCCCGTTGGTCCTTGTGAGACTCTGCACTGCCTTCCTCTACCTGCGTTAGTGGAGAGGCTATTAGTTATGTCAACTCTTAATCATACTCACGCTTGCAGTGGGAGTGGGAGAGAGAGGGAGTGCCCAGGGTGGGTCTTTAAACTGCTGAGGAGTGGGCGTTCAGTTCGCAGTCACTGGGAATATTAGTCATAAAAACACTCACACCGTCATAATATCATCCAGAGCTGATTATAGCTAATTATTGCAACTGCCGGCACTGCTAAATGGTGAAGACAGTGTATTGGTAATGAAGTGTGAAGTGCTCGGAGTGGTAAAAGTCTCCACTCAGCACTGCTGGGAATGTGCTACCAGTACTATTCCTATTATTACTTCTGCCAGGATCCCAATAAAGCCGTAGCTAGACAGCTGAATCACGTGGAGATATGTGTGTGTGTGTGTGCGTGTGAGTTTGTTGACTGCTTTATTACTTCCCGTGCTGGGCTGAGAGCAGTGCTGCAGGTCACTTGTGTCACACTTTAAGCAGCAGAGGAGCAGCGAGGTCTTGATTGGGGAAACAAAGGTGTTCACACTTTGCAACATGCAGAAATAGACATGAATGGTGACTGGCTGTAACCCCGTGACAGAGATCATGGGAAAGGAGCCAGACGTTGTTTGCACCGACTCTGGTGTCACTTCAGTACCAAAGACACTGAGCAGGAGGACACTCAGCAGAACTGTGTATCTTCTGCTTCCAGCTGAAATATCTCCGTCCACTTCTAACTTCCCACAGGGCTCTTCATAAACCATTTATTTATTTGTTAGGATAAGACTGACATATTGATGTAGTGTGAAGATAAATATTGTTACTCCCAGTGTTTTCAGTTTCCCAGAAACAGCATGTGTTTCCATTAACACATGTTAAAACTGAGCTTCTCTTCTTCTTTTTTTGTGTCTGTGTCCAATAGAAATATTACAGAGAGCCTCTGTTGCCAAGTTACAAGCAGAGCTTTCAAACTTTCATTTCTTACACTAGTTTAATAAACCAAATTAAAGCTCGGGGTCTTTAGTAGTAATCCTATGTGTCATTGATTAAAACAGATTGACTTACTCTCTCTTTCCGTCAATTCCTCTGTGTTAACCACTGAGTGTAAAGATTTGCTCATTTCGTGCAGCCCCACAGAGCGTCCTTTGTAAATTTAACTAAAGAAGAAACATTAGGACTAAAATCATTATATTTTCTCTCTTTTCCTCGGTTTGTATTTTAGTCTCCATCCAGTTGAGCAAAGTGAACATCCATGAAAAACTCACTAGTAGTTTCTGTCAACTGTTTCTTGGTATACTTACATATCAAAATCAGATCCAATCTTTACATTTCTAAAAGAAAACTTAGAGTTCATTACTCCACATCCTCCACTCGTGTGGTAAAGCTGAAATGATTGTCTTATGTGGAGCATTCAAACAAAGAAGGCTAATAAAAAAAAAAGTAAAAACAACTGTTTAGGCTTCATCGAAGAACATCACTGCAAATCTCGGGATAATTATAATGATTATACTTCAGAATAATTAGCATAATTACTTGAGCTTTCGTGTCTATTCAAATTCAAAGTATTTCAAAGAGATGATTTAACTATAAATGCGCAATGATGCCCAAGGATCTCCGTCTCCCTCGTTAGTCACTGAGAACCTCTGTGGTTCATCCACATTGTGTGCGACATGTCAAAGGAGAGGCACAGTTGGCCAAGGGCGATACCTCCTGCTCTCTGCTCCACTCGTCCACAAAGGGTTATGGGGTGTTTAGCATCTCTTTGTCTCGGGGCCCTTCGTCCCAGTGGACCTGAACACGACTCCTCGATTCCTCCACCCACCTCATTAGTCCCTTTGCAGGAGCGTCCCGCCCCGCCCCCCTCGCTCCTGTGCCGATCTCTTTCATTGTCTTCCACAGGGAGGTCACCTGTGAAGTTTGTCTGCTTCAAGGCACACATGAGGGGAGCGCTCACATGCATGTGCAGACACATGCCGGCAGCCACATGTGGGCGGAAACACACGCAAGTTTACACTCATGTAATGCAGGCAGACAGGTATTTCCCTATACAACGCACAACATGGGAGCACTGTTGTGTACATGCACACACGCAGACAGGACAAGTGTTTTATAGCTGAATGTGTTCACAAATAATCACACACACATTAGATATGGAGAAGTTCTGTCATAAGGACTAGACTGCTATCCAGGCATAAAACTCTACCAAACAATTATGAAACTTTGTCATTTTTTGAGAGCAGATGTGTCAGCGACAAATCATTTCCTAAATATAAAGAATCTGGAACTTCAAGGAAATGGGGTAAGTTAATTTACTCTGATAACAGCTGAAGTAATCTCCCCATGTGGCTGTGCCAGATAAAATAATAAAGTTTTTTTTTTTGCTGCATATTCCAACACACAGAAATCCTCACTAAATAACACACAATGCAGTAAAACCCACAGAGTTCGGGCGTAAGATATCAGACTGAGAGTGTGTGAAGTCTTCATGAATAATGATGAAACTGTTGCAAACTTGCTTATGGGACAGAGATGCATCTCGTTGGCCACAGCTACAGTCAGTCTGTCATTCCTCTCCTCTTCCTCCTCCTGTTTTTCATCAGATCCACAAAGATACAGTCGGCCCCAGAGCGCTGTGGAAATCCCTGAACGCCCGCCCCCCTCCTCGCCACATTCCCATCATCCCGCAAACATGATCACTCTCAGAGTACTTACTTTGGCTCATGATCAGGACTTTGATCAAAGCAAAACATTTGTGCAAACCCTTCTCATGGAGCAGTTTCATTTGAAGCCATTTGGACATTAGGGTCAAATTAATTTGACAATGTACAGCACCCACCCCGCGGACTTCCTATGTTCCCCATGCATCTGTTTAGGAACCACATGCTGATTTATTAGTTCTGGGTTTTCAAATGTTTGCATATCATGATGAAGCCACTTCCCGTCGCGTCGTGGATTTGAACATTGAATTAATTATTATGTCCTCAGATGTTTTCATTTGCCTGCAGGAACACAGGAACGAAGCAAACTCCTCTGTGAGAACTTTTTCTTCTTTTTTTTTTGCAGTTTCCCTGATCACTTACAGATTTCAGTTTTCATCATCAAATGTATATTAACAGTACTTTATTGATCTTCATCATAAAAGTTTCCTCTCATTTGCGGCCCTCTTCATATGCTTGTCAGCACTTAGTCAGCACAGGAAAACACCCTGGAGCTGGTTTGGTTTTTAGTGTCTTATTGTAGCAGAGCAGATGTAGGTTGACATGAGGGGTTGAATTTCCTGCCCACTTCCTAAAGCCTGCCGGCCCAAATTGCCGTTGTCATCTGGAATTTAGTCAAGTAGCAGAGATCAAACCCACAACTGGCTGAGTTGTAGGATCTCCCTGGTGAGGCCGTGCACCAGTGTCAGGGGGGTATAGCTCAGCGGCAGAGCATTTGACTGCAGATCAAGAGGTCCCCAGTTCAAGTCTGGGTGCCCCCTCATCCTAGGACAGGGTGATGACATGTCTCTGCCTTCACTGGAGACTGGGTTCAAGCTGTCCTGTCAGCAAGCTCACACCTTGCTGAATAGTTCTTTATTCAGACCATTGTTTTACCAGGACCAGCTTTGGTTGGAGATGATTTGCCAGCAGAAATGGTCAAGATCGTGATCTTATTTTAGAAAGATTTGTGTGAAAAATATGTTTAAAAGTTGTAAAGATTTTGTGGAACTAAAGTTTTATTAGTTTTTCTCTAATGGACTTTTACACTGACGCACACTTATTTCTACTTCTGTTTATCACGCTGTCTCATTTAAATTAAGTCCTATAAAACTAATTTGCAACACCAAATACATTTCGGAGGAAACTGTTTGCATTACGTTTTCTATTAACCTAATGAGTAAAGGTTGTTAATGAACATATCTGCCGAGCCTCTTTCATTTGTTGTTGTTTTTTCTTTGCACTTACTACACTTCCATTGAGCAAATCCTAATAGAAGACAGGAAAACAATTGTTAGTTCTTCTTATTGATCAGTCTGTGTGTTTCCACAGTGTCTGAGCAGTCAAACAAGTATTAGGCACCGTTAGCTGTAATTGTTTGTAATTGTTTATTGTCTTGTGGTGGTGTCAAAACATCCAGACCTGTCATGTAAGGCTGTGAAAACAAATTTCCCTGTGTGGGACAATAAAGACCTACCTACCTACCTACCTACCTAGCTCACATGTATAACTATTGACAGATACAAGTTAACTCTCTGTGTGACACTTGGTGCTATTGACGATGGTTCAAGTCCAAAGGACACAATACTGAATGTGTCAAGAAACGAAACAGTAAGCTAACGTCCATCTTAGTGTGACGGCACAATGTAAAGTGAGCCTTCCACATTCTTCAATTGGAAATGTGTGTATGTGTGTGTGTGTGTGTGTCCAGACAACTGTGAAAGTAGAAACCTGAAAAGTGCCCCTATGGTTTGCAGCCTATGGTCACAGCTTTAGCACTTGATGTGCTGTTGCAGTTTCTAAAGTGTTACTTCCATATTTCATCATTCTATACACCTTACTGCGAGGTCAAGTTGTGCCAAGGATGCGAACACTTCAAACTTTGGACCTCGGACGAGACCTTTTACTGTCTCCATCTACAACGGAGAGAAAACTCTGAAGGAAACTGAAGGCGTGCTTGCACTGAAAGAACATCACCCTTTTCCTGAGATGTAAAGCAATCCCCACGCACCACAACAAATTCCAGCTAATCCCCTGTGAAATCCAACCCAGTGCTATATGATGTAAAAAAAGCAGTATAGAGTGACTGAAGTAATGATTTATTGACGTTTAAGTGCTACACGTAGCCGCTTTAATGTTACAGCCACCCCGTGACTCACATTTAATTCCCATAAAACCATCGCACGCTCACAGAGTCGGAGCATTATTTTGGGCGATACTGTCACTGTAAGCAGTATAAGTGAAACTGAAACTCCCTTCTTACTATGTCACCCTGTCGCCCAATTACATGTGTTATTCCTACCAAGGGTGCAACACAGACAATACCTAGCTACAGGAAGTTTCTAAACCCCTGCGTCCCTCTCATCATCCCGTGCTTCGAATTTCTATGAAAACCTCATGTGTTTTCACAAAAACGGCGTGACTGATCAGAGTGATGCATATCTAAAACACAGACTCTGCACATCACAATACCATCTGTTTCCATGGATGCTGTGTTCACTTTGTCTGAAACAGTCCTAATAGATGTTGTTCTCACAGAGCAGAGCAGCACCAGGATCTGCTGCTCTGCTCTGCGTTAAAGGAAGAGCTCCCCTCAGATCTGCTTTGGCTTGTTGCATGTAAACCACTCTGACCTCATGCACGCTGTGTGTGTGTGTCTCAGAGCAGTGGCTGATTTTTGTGCGAGGGAAGCTTTTATTCAGATTAGCATATGCGCTCAGTAGCAGCTCCCATCAGGTAGTCTGTACACCGAACATCATACCTACTCCTGCACCGGTGTCCATATCGCTCGCTCTGTCATCTCACACACCAAATAACTTCTTTTTTCCCCCCCAATAAATCCAGAAAAAGTTGGTGAGTCTGGCAGAAGTTAGTCATCTTTTCTAAAAAGACAAAAAAAGAGCAGCTGGAGTGAGGATGTTTTTTGTTCGGAGCAGAGGAAGAAGTTGTTCTCTCTGCTGAAATGTTTGCGATATGGATTTTGTGTACGTGCCGTCTGGGAACTGCAGGGGAATGAGCTGCGATGCTTTAGATGCTGTCTGACCTGCCAGAAACTGAAATTCATTCACTTACTCATCAGCCTCCAATCTCTGCTCACACGGAGGCTGTGACAATTAATTCAGTGACAGTTTAAGCTCGCTCGGAGATGTAAAAAGAAAACCCTTTTGTGCCATAAAACGATTCTGCAGACACACAGTTGCGCACCATGAAAATATGGCGTAGCGTCTCGTATCTTATCAGTAATGGTCTTGTCTCTATATTACTATTGGATACTGTTTCAAAATGAAATTTTTATTATCAATTGACACGCGACACATTTTATCTTAAGATGGGATCAAATTGCGCTTGTTGATTTCAGCCAGTGTGTTTTCACGTGTCTAATCAATACAATAAAAAGCTGGATTTATGGTCAGCAGTGATTTATAACTCAGCGATGGATTATTCCTGTTGATAGCACCACAGCAGCAGCACTGCCCTTTAATTACATTCCCAGAAATCTTATTGTTTTCTGTTGTAGCCAGAAAAGATTCGACTGGACAACATGTTGTGTTCAGTACTTCCCTCTGTCATGTTCATTGTTTTGCTCTTGAATATTTTTGGCCGTAAAAGCCTCCTGAACTGCACTGTGGACTACAATGGGACACACAGGAGCAATAATAATAAAATTGGAAGCCATTTTAATAAAGTTGTTTACGGTGGCAGAGCCGCTTTTTAAATGGATTCGGGTTGCACTTCAACTTTTACAGACTGACACCATTGAAGCTGACTGAAGTAATCTCCCCACTCCGAACTGACGTCTCGGGGGGAGAGGAGGTTTGAATCGGGAGAGAAGCTTTTATTTTTTCCAGCAGCTTTTTAATATTTTCTGTACAAGTCAAAGTCTGTTTGCCCAACCAACCTGAAGTCTAAAATTTAACAAGGCTGGTAGCTTTGGCTATTCTGCGAGCTTCTGCAGCTCTTGGCCCCGTGACATTTTCACAGCGGTGTTTTTAATCATGAGCGACTTGGCCACATATCAGGCTGAGTGAGATTTATGGCCTCTTTTCTCCGAGAGCCTGTTCCTCCGGACCGGCCATAATGGAGAAACACACCAAATGGTGTTTACATGGAAGGTGCTGCTGTGGTCCTGTTTCTGGGCCGGGTGAGGGTTGTTTGGTTTGTTGATTAGTAACTCCCCGGAGGCCTGAGCGTGGACGGGAGTCTCAGTGCGTCTGGTCTAGGTTGCGACAGACAGGGAGTGTTGTAATGGGACTGCTGATCTCATTTTTTAAACATGAGTTTATTGTGCTTAAGTTTCACCATTAAACTGGAAGAGACACTTTATTCTATCCCACATTGAAAAATGCTTTTGTTACAACGTTAGTTGCTGTAACTGGCTGCCACTTGCATGACACCATCAGGAAACTCAGGGTTGAGTGTCTTGCCCATGGACATTTTGACATGTGGACAGTAGGATGCTGGGATTTAACCCTCAGCTGTACAGTTACAGGATGACCCCCCACCGCAGGAGCAACATCCCACAAAGTTTTGGACGAGAGAGCTTTTTTGTGTGTTTGGTGAAATACACCTCTCCCCTGTTAGATGACATGATAACCACTACAATACAGGAACGGGCTTTTTTTCAGGCAAGAAAAACTTTCCTGGCCTTGAGTTCAATCATCATCACCTCGGCCTAAGTGCTGATTGAATGTTTACAGTATAAACATGTAGCTTGCACTCATACATGCACACGTACCAACCCTCACTATGCAGTTGTAGTTTTGCTCTCCGGCATCTCAGCGTGCGAGGAGCCTCGACCTGGATGAGTCAGGTTTGATTTGGGGAGCAAACTCTGCCCCTCCCCTTCTCTCTGAGATCTTCATTGTCTAGGGAAACACTCTCTCTTACACACACACACACACACACACACTTTAGTGTTATTGTTGTTGAAGTGTCTAGGTGTCTGCTGCTGGAGGCCTCATCTCTGAGGGCTCGAGGAAGGCTGACATTGCTTCCTCTTTCTCTCCAGTAAATTGTCTGTATTGTCTTCCTGTCAGGAGGAAAGAATCAGTCTCTGTCTCGCTCCGTTTCTTGTTCAGCATGAAAACTGGATGTTTGACTCAGTAACCCTGTGGGAATACAGCTTTCTCCTGCCTCAGTCTTTGACTCGGGGACTGTGATGGGACATCATCCCCAGCATCAAAACTAATACCACTGACATATGAAGTTTGTCACTGAGGCCGACAGAGTAACTTTGTGGGTACATAGTAACGTCCTGACTGAATAAGTCACCAAATGGATCATATTACCCTCTAGAAGGAAGACAGAAAAGGGGGATGAGAGACTATACTTTCTAATTCGAACAAATTGTGCAGGATTTTTTTAACGAGTAACTTTTTAAGGAGTTTTCTTAATGGACTAATCTCAGAACCACTTAGTGAGTTTATTTTCCTGGTTTGCAAATACAAGTTTATTGAAGGATTTTATCTTCCGGGTTTGGAGAGAGCACAAACCTTCACCAAGGTATAGTCCATGACTGATGTCCACCAATCTTTCTCAGATTATACTCATTATAATCAAGCACATGTGTGTAGATTTTCACTAAAATCCATTAAGATGAACTAATGAATTTTACCTGAAGAGCTGAAACCTTTCACAGTTTTCTGTTGGATATCATTTCCTTCTTGTTCTTCCTTTCTGGCTTATAGACACAGTGGAGGTGTTTTATTGACCACTACTGGTTCTCTGATGTCATTTTCCTTGACCAACTGTCCAAAAACATTTGTCCATTTTCAGAAATAGGGATTTAGGGTTTTGTTTCTAACAGGATCTCCTCCTCTGATGTTGCCTGAAATGTATTCATTGGTTCTTTGGGTAATACTGTATCTCTCTCTTTCTCTCTCTCTGTGTCTCTCACACACAAAAACAAAACAAAAAGCATCAAACTGCGAGCAGATAAAATGACAAACAAACCAACATAACCTCCATGGTAGAGGTAATCAGAGAGAACCTGGCTGAGCACCTCTATTATTATTTCCATGTGTGGTCCCAAGCAGCTGGGATTAAATTATACACAGAAGACTTGCTCAAAAATAAGTAGGCGTTCAAATGTAAACAAATATTTCTGCTCATGCACAGGTGCACATCAACCCAAACAAACCCAGGCTCATATAAATGGTACAGTAAACCAACATATGCTTAATAGCACACACACACACAAACACAGTATGTAGGCAGAAGGGCACTTAGCTGTAAAGCTAAGTGAGGCTTTTGTTTTCATACCTGCCCCTTTACTTTTAAAGTGTTTTTCCATCCATCAATCTATTGAATTACATCTTCCGCTCTTGGTAAAGGTCAGCAGTTGATGTTTATTCAAAATTTGTCTCGTCTCTCCCTCTGACGTTACATCAGATTAGAGTTTGCTAAACATTTCACAGCAGCACTCTTGAGTGGTGTTCTTGACCCCGTTTGGCCTCCTGTTGACCAGCGTCCTATTTAAATCTCCTCCATATTTCATCTCCTTCTCCACAGTCTTGGTTCCCACCACTGCAGAACCGTCCCACTCCTCCCCAAAAAATGAAGTCCTTTGTCCCCCTGTGGATGATTCAGGTCAGGGTGTATTCAGTGGAAATCCCCCTCACTGCTCACGAGGGACATCAATATGTAGTCAGTGGTTGGAGAGAGAGTTAAAATGGCTCGGTGCCATAATTTATTCAGACATTGAACTGGCCCAGGCTTGAAGTATTCAAAGTAGCCCAGGAAAAAATAGCTTTTAGACATTTTATGAAGCCATGGTCGCTTGGCATTTATATTTAAATCAGTTCGATGTGAAAGCATCGACTGAGAGTACGCCGGGGCTTGAGGGCCACAAGAGAAAATATCCAATTCACCCAGCAGATAGTCTTCATCCCTGGTCGTCCGGCGGTGCCTATATGCTTACTATGTGCACACATTTGTATTTGAATACAGTAAGGGCCTCGCTTCATTTATTCCATAACCTCTAACCCACACTTTACCATACAGGAAACTTCCATCAGAGCATGGTACCATGTGTAGTGTTTGCTGCACTGCAGATTTAACGCTGCTATTCTTTTTTTGTGTAGCTATAACTTTAAAGTAAAAAGCCCTCAGTAAACACATTGCTGTCGTTTTGCTACAGATCATGGTCAAACTCCACATAATGTTTCACTTCTGAGAAACAGTTTTAGACTTAAAGTTTGAATAGTTTTTATTTCCTCTTTACGTGTTCTATGTCTTGATCTTTCTGAACAAACTGATAACCTCAAAAGAACATGCTTCAGTCAGTGGCAATGATGACAAACCACACAATCTTCTACTTGATTCTGACTCACCAAGAGTTTTCTAGTGAAGGAGGGTTTACCTTATTCCTCTAAAGCAGATTCTTCCTTAAGCTCTTCTGATTATATCAGAGCATATTGTGTGTCTAACTTATTTAAGTGGCAAGGGAAGTTTGTTTTTTAGATCCTGCTGAAATAATCATAACGTTAAAAATACAAGAACACTTGCAAAAAAAGAGTCTATCCTTACTGTGTCCTCTCTGTAACCTTATCAGTATGCTGAAACACTCGCTCCATTACCTTGATTTGGCAGCCAGTCAGGAGGGGAGGCCCACTGCCTGTATTCCAGGTAAAGTGAGGACTCGACTTCATGCAATTTCAGTGATTGGAAACTTCCAGAGCTAATGCATTAGAGCTGATCCCCATTCTGTTTCCCCACTAAGGTGGAAGTTGATTTTTGCTGCGTTATTAGAGCCACTCAGGGGAAAAAGAAGAAGGAAGTAAATGCAGTAAGGTGAATGCAGCTGTTCTGCTGCTGTGTGTTTATAACCAGACTGATTGATGACTAAGTGAAAAATATGTATGTTGCAGTTTAATCTTTTTTGTTGTGTGAATTAAACAGTGGACCTGAGTGGGGGCATTTTTACAGAAGACTGTTTTATTTAAACTGCTTAAAATGTTATTAAATCATCCGAATCACTGATCTAATAAGACTTAAGTCAGTTTAAAACACGTCTAACGCTGTATTCAGACCTGGGGCGTCAGGATTCTCCCTTCGCGTGTACCTGGGGAAGATGTACTGGCAATTTCACCACACACAAGTAACAGCCAATAGGAGCACTCCTCCTGGTAACTGCGGTGGCTGCCACTTCCGCCTTCAACAATGAACGACATCGTAAATATTGCTGCTTGTACCTGTGGTTGAAGTCCCAGAAACGGAGAACAGCTGCTCTGCTTGTTGGTACAGAGTTAAAGTTGTGTGTCAAAGCTCTGGACGGTACGCAGATGGCCACAATAAGCTCGTCCTCTATTGCTGTTTGGTGACGTTATGGAAACGGTGATAACACGTGATGCGAATTTGTCACTCAAGTTAAAACTTTTTCAACTCGTGCGAGGCGACTGTCGCGTCTACTCGCGCCTTCCCATTCACTTATCATGTCATCCTGTGACAAATTCACACTGGATTTGGTGTGAATGCTCACTAAGGACTCACTGATGCTGTGTTAGTCATGACTGGTGAGGCAATTTACTGATAATTGGGCAATTTACTGGTAATTAGTAATTATTTACCATTACTAGTTACTTTTTGAGTTCCTCTTTTGTTACTTCTGTTTATGCTTCAACTGTATATGTACGCACATTATTTTGTTTTGGCACAGTTGAGACAAGACTGTTAAATCCTATATACACTGGTCCCATTATCACTTTGAGGAAAATAAGTACTGCAACAACAAAACACAAGAACTGAAATGACAAAAACAGTGAAGTGATTAAGCTGTTGTAATATTAATATTTTCACTAGACATGTCATTAAAATCCCTGCAACCCAAGTGTGGAATAAGCAGGTATAGAAAATGCATGGATGGATGGATGTCATTAAAATAGAAAAAGCTGATGTCCATGGGCTTTGAGATTTCTGAAAACGACATCAAATACATAACTTGTGAAAAATACGACTTACGATGTTGTGAATACCACACGAGGGTCTTCTGTTTTGACAATATGACGGAGTAACAAACCTTTGTAATGTAGTAATTGGGCGGCTGTGGCTCAGCTGGTAGAGTGGGTCGCCTGTGAATCATAAGGTTGTGGGTTTAGACACTGAACCCCAAGTTGCTCTCAATGGTGGCTAGTGCCTTGCACGGCAGCTCTGTACCCATCGGTGTGTGAGTGTGTGTGTGAATGTGTGAATGAGTTGCCTTGTAAAGCGCTTTGGGACCTAGCTTAGGTCATGAAAACGCTATATAAATGTACTCCATTTACCATTTAATTGTGGCGGTGAAAGTAAAGTAAAAACAGAAAGTAATACACTGTATTACTAGTTACTGCCGATACTTAGTGATGCATTTCTCCTAACACTGGTCGTGACCTCTGAACTACTGACAATTGAAAGAAAATCCTCAAAGATGTTTTCAGATGTTCTGCTCTCCTGATTGGTGGACTGTTATAAGACTTATGATTAGTTTAGACTTTCATATTGGATTCATAAATCAGTGTATGGATACATGTCTGGTCCAAAATAGAAGAAACCAAACCATCTTTTATTTCACTCCCAAAATAAGTATTGGCCAAAAAAATAATGGAAAACAGATCCATAGACCCACATTCAACTGGAGTAACCTTACATAATTCAGAGTTTTCTACGATTAAGATTCTCAGATCTAATACGAAACGCAATTACTTTAATATTGACTTTTTGCCGTGTATATATGCTTTTATCCATGGGTGATTCATACAAGCTAATATATTTCTCCTCCAAACAAGGTGAGAGTGAAAGATAAATAAAGGACAAAGCAATACGACGTAATAGCCCCCGGAGAGTCTGACCTCTTTGTGGAGAATCGTGGTGTGTGTACATCTCTGTGACCCTGCGCCCTGACCATAATCCCTCACTACAGGGGCTGGATTAGGGCCTCGTCTTATTAGCCACCCTCCCCCCCTCGATGGCCTTGCTCCCTCTTCAGCCTGGATCGATTGCTGGCTCGGTCTGAAGTGGCGGCGCTGGTTATTAAACGTGGGACCGACCAAACCCTTCGGACTGCCGGGATAATCCCATCACAAATTAAGTGGAGGAAAATTGGTCAGGGAGAACGGGGAGGGGATAGAATCTTCATATTGTGACCTTCTTAAGAGCGAGCACACAAACAACCACACACTCTCTTATTTATCATATGGTAATCTGTGAGGATTTGTACCCGTGATGGATCAGCTTTTTATTAAGGAGAGGACCTCACTAAATGGAAATCTTGTCGATGCTCCGAGACAAGTGGCTTGTAAAACAGCCAAACAGTATTATTAGTTTATGTGTAAGCACAGATCCACAGAGAGTTGGATGTTTTCTTCTTTTAAATACCTACTTTAACTCATGCACATCTAAATCTGTGAGGTTTTACAATCTGGAAGCAACAACGACATGATCTGATAAAGTTGGAAACTAATCTAGTGTCTCAAAAAATGGAAATTAAATGATATCTTCTAGATCATATCATGTATCACTGCCTGATGTAATATTATAGAAATTCACTTGCAGACTCTCCAACTGTCTTTATCTACAGCATACTTACTTATATCAGCTGTTTGATGTGAATATCGGATAAGCTTCTCAAATGGGACAAATAACGATAAATCCATAACAATGGACGTCTTTGTTTTTTAGCATCTGGAAGCGATCGCATCGAATAAAGCAAGATTGATGTTGTCATGGTTTCCAAAGACCCAGAAATGTCCAGTAAGAGCTGAGCCTTGAGGTATTCTGGGAAATACATCAAGGCCTTTTAATCCATAACAAGTGTCTTGCGTCTCTGTCCGCAGATACACACAAAACGCTTTATTAAAAAGTCCTTTCGTTTTGTTGGAAAATACAGATACACAGAGATTTAAAGTGAAGATTCACATTAATACACTCTCTGACCTTTTTATCCATCGATTTTGTAGTTTAACCTCTGAAATGTTCTTAGTCTCCTTGTGTCACTCTCACTCCCCAACTTCCTCAGTTTGTGTGTCATCTCTAAGCCTGTCATGTGGGATAATACCGGATGTTAATTACCCCTGCTGTCTGAGGTGAATATCATTAGAGCCCTGAACTGGACATGAACCAGCCATTACCGAAAGGGGCAAAAGTTTATTAAATGCCATTATTAAATCTTCAAGCTAATTTAAAAGTAAACTCACAACGACTGGCCATCTGGCTGCTAGATGTCATCCCTCCTTTGATTCCCGGCCTCCTTTGAGGAATCCTTTAGGCAGCGGCCAAAACAAATGAAACACATTTGTAACAAAGGAATACGTATTATATTAAAAACTGCTGGTGAGCTGTGTTGGCACGGTCACTTTCAGAGGAATGGTCTGAGAACGAAGAGGATCAGACTCTGTTGGGAAAGTATGGTTTTACCAGCTACTTGTTTCTTCATGTGAACTCGAGTTGCACCAGTGATTCCCTCATGAGAAATAGTGTTTTATTAACTCTTAGAAAAAGCTGCTTGAAACCCCCTGTCATCAACTCCAACTTTCTGGTTGCTGAGAAAGTTCCTAGAAGTTTCCAGATGTCATCATATATTCATTTGCATATGAAGAGTGTTACCCTGCTCTGGGTGGATGAAGGGGCTGTGGGACAGACTCTGACAACAGAGACTTTTGACTGAAACTGAATAATGGTGCAAATGTTTCTGCACTGGCATCAGCCAGACTGAGAGCTTTGCAGGTTGTGTTGGGAGATTATAAAGTTATGAAACCAAGCAGCAAAGTTGGCAAGAGTAAGGTTGTTTTTTTTTTTTTGTAACACAGTTCAGATTAAACAGTTAACAATATTTAGTCTTTACTCTGCATTTACACTCTGCTGTAATGTCACAGAGTCCTGACTTTGGATTGCTGATCTGTGTCCTCAGCAAGTCTTTTCTCCATAACGATGTTACAGCATTATTCATTTAAGAGTGTGGCACTGTCCTTGTAGAGAGGAGGTCGTGGTGGACAGGTTTAATCGTGACCCTGTTGAGTATCATCCGTTTGATCAGTAATTTGTAAGACTTTTGGAAAGCAATTAAAATGTGTCTTTCTGTGATGAGTTCAGTTCATGTGAAGTTTATTTTGGTATAAATGTCGAGGACTTTTCAATCAGGGAAAGGAAGGACTTTTACAGCTGTGATGGTGGAGTAGCTGAGTTGTCATGGCCGAGTGGTTAAAGCGATGGACTAGAAATCCATTGGGGTCTCCCCGCGCAGGTTCAAATCCTGCTGACAAAGTCAGGTTTTTTGGGCTGGGATTTTGTCCAGTTCAACTCGGACAAAAAAAATCAGAAAATCGTATTGGTCAGAATCGTCACTGCGTCATCACTATGCGGCACGGAAACATTTGAACCCGTAAGCTGACAGTCTATATGGCAGAATAACAAGTTTCTACTATATGGGGAAAACCACTAAATGGATCGGTTCTACAATAACAGCGCTTTAGTGCAACGTTAAAATTTTATTTAAAAACGTCAGCTGAAAATAACGTGAGCTCTGAGCACCCGATTGGTACAACCGCTGATGGAGGTTGTAGCAAGAGCTCATACCTCCAAAAACATCAGAGCAAGTTTTGAACCAGGCTCTAACTTGAGCTGAAACAATCTTCAGACTGTTTCTGTGAAGCCACAACAGTAGAAATCTGAAGATTACTTCATCAACTTTCTCATCCTGTTTTCTGGAAATGCAGCCAAGCTGAGCCGATTAGGTACCATGTAGGCCAGTGGAAAAATGCCATTAGTTAAGCAACTTAAATACTGGTTAAGGGAGATAGTTACTAAAAGACTAACTGTTTGACTCAAACCTCTGGATAAAAGTGAAATGTACTTTCCACCATCCCAAACCTCATTTCCTTACTTTCCATCTTGCCACATAAAGGTCATCCTGCAGTGTCAGTGTATGTTAGTATCAGATGTAAACTGTGAGGTGCTGAATTTTCCAATATCGATGTAATTCTTAAAAAATTGCATATGGCAGTTTGGGCTGGAGGTCAAGATGTAGAACTGCCATATGCTTAAATATGTGGATTGATACAACTTTGGTTAATTTGTATAGTCTCTATAGTTGCTATTGAAGTTTACATTGCAAAAAAATAAAATAAAATAAAATAAATTGCAGCAACTAGAGACTACAGGGAAGAAAAAACTAGAGCAGTAACGGAGTACGCTTGAGTTCATTCATCAACCAACAACTTTTCAAGTGAAGCGTTGCTGAGAAAACAACAGTTCAGAGCCTCGGAGGCCGGATAGTGACATTAACCAGTAAGATCCTGTGCTGACACAGACTTTACAAGGCCTTAAATATTCTGGCAACTTCCATGTACAGCTTTATCCTTAACTTTAAGTGATATCTACTGAAGGTCATGTGGGAGTTTGTGTACCAGTGATATTACACGATATTCGGTAATGTGTTCATTGTGGTGTATTTGGTCTGCTTTACATCCCTCGTTATTGTCCTTTAAGGGGAAATGGGTGTGGGTTCTGATGGGTTAAGGCCACAGAAATACCAGGACAGTGAGGATTAACCAGACTGTATGGATGAAACAAGTCGGGGTTAAATAAACACTCAGCACAGAGAGCGGTGGAAGGCACGTGACCACATTCAGGTAAAGAAAAGATGTGAGATGTGAGGTGAAACAGATGCTTGTTGAAAAGATTAAAGTTTGATTGGTTGTGAGTAATGTACCCTCTATAAATACACATGTTGATGGCTACCTGCAGGCCGACACAATACACACTTCCAATGGTGCTCAGACCGCCACAGTCTTGTCACAGTGTTAAATACGCACAAGGTGCAGCCCAGCGTAAGCCGTGATTAAAATGCGTCGCTTCCACCACTAAGACGTGTCTCTGGTGTATCAGATGGAAGCTTAGCGCCGGCATATGCTCGCTGCAATGATCCGTCGATGGTTGACAGGTGGTTACCCAACTATTTGCATAATTACGGGTGTAACATGCAGGCTGCTAGAACGTCATAAACAAATCCATATGGCCTTTTGGGAAAATCCAGATGATTTACACCACAGTTCACGGATATACTTACCGTCTTCCCCGTGTAACAGACATCAGTGGGATTCCTCACTGCGCGTTTTAACCGGAGTGTGAAGAGTGGAGCGACCTCATTCCCTCTGCTTGTTTTGGCAGCTCTAATCAAATTTGGGAACTTTATACCAAGTTTTTGTTTTCAGATTGGTCGATGTGGCAGCTGTAACATGGACCAGGTTTTCCTGTATAGTTTTCATGTAATGTTTTCTGTGAGACCCTGTTTCAATCCCTGGAAATGTTCCAGAATCAGCTTGGGTTGGTAACAGAGAGCGCAGGAATGACCCTTATCTTGAGAGCCAGATCGTGATATATGAGGGATTTTGCAGCAATTATACTTGTAATTGTTATTTTTAGAGTGGATGGACTCAACGAGGGGTTAGATCACATGTATATTTTTTCTCGTATTTACATTTTTTATAGCTGTCTGGGTAATTTTCCATTTTCCAAAATTGCGTCTGCAGTGTAGCTACAATATACTTCTTTCACTATAGCCGGATTTAAGCCAAGCCAAACTTTCCATAGTTATGTCGTACAATGTTTTCTTTTGGGTTTTAATACAGATTTTATGAAAACAAAAGTACTTATGATCACCACTTCCCTGCTGACATTACATATCGTACAGTGGAGGAGGTAGAGTAGGGGACAGAGGCCCAAACATGGTCCACTGTTCACCACTGAGGTGGAAAGTGAGCTGCTTAATAAGTGGATGAAGCAGCAAGTGGTTCGATTTTTTTCTCACTTTTCCTTATTTTTTTCTTTTTTTCCCCTCTGTACCCTCCCTCCCCCATCCACAGGCATGTCTCTGAATGTCCGTCGCAGCAGTGATCCCTCCCTGGCCGGCCTTCCCCCGGGCGAGGTCCCGGCTGCTCCAGAGGAACCGTCCAGAAAGAACCCGGCCCGCTGGTCCACAACTGCTGGTTTCCAGAAATACAACCATAAGCCAAACACAAGTGGGGGCACGGGCAGCCTCGAACGAAAGGTAACAGATCCCTGCTGTTAGTAATGTCAGTGTCAGCCCAAAGTGGGTTAACCCCAACCTTTAAATAAGAAAAAGACATCTATAACGATGTGCCATTTATGTCACGTTTTATGTGAATCTTAACGGTGTCGAAATGTAGCAGAGCATTAAAAGGTTGAGATTGCCTCTATTGTTTATTACACCACCCACTGTGAAATGGTTTATACTGATTCAAACAGCGTCTTGGCCAGAAGTTATTTTCCACGGTGCTGCAGATGTACTGGAGCTGCATCAATTATAATGTCAGAGATATGTGGTGTGAAATCTTCCAACCTCCAGCAGTCTCTGCTTTCAACTTGCGTACTGCTTTCTTCCCTCATTTTCATTCCCTCTCTCCTCAGCACCCCAAATCAAAGAAATTACTGTTAGATATAAAACTTGGTGGTGCCCTGCTTGCAGATATCCAGCAGTGGCATAGATAGTCTTTATCTGAAACTAGTTCCTTCAGATAACACCCCTTCTTGTCTTCCAAAAAGACGAGTCGAGATTGTTAAACACTTTCCCTTTGTTCCAGATTCACCTTTTGCAGCCTTTTTAAGCCTCTGATTATAAATCCTAAAAGAAAATAAAGGAAAAAGGCAGCTCAGGTACGTCCGCCTTACGGCTTCCAAAACTGAGGAGAAGCCAATTAACTTCTCAAAATGGCTGCTCCCACAAAGGTGCCGACAGACCTGCACTTCTTGGTGAGAAAGAAGTATGTCTCCAATCAGACAAAGAGGTTAAAAACAGAGAAATGATGGAGTGCCCCGAACGTGAGGCGGCAACTCTCCACGTGATTAGTGTGTGTAGACGTGCAGGGTGATAATCCTGTTTAAAGACACTTTAGTTAGAGCCCAAACAATGTAACAGCACGTTTCCCAGCAGAAGTGTGGGGAAGAAAGTTTGGGGGGAAATGGAAATTAGATCTTTTATTTTGTCAGTGCAGCTTCCTGTTTGGCCCATGTTGAACTGAACAAGCACGTCAGAGCTTCTGTGTTTGTAGTGGATAGAAGATGTAACAGCAGGTGGTGTTTGTGGACATTGACAGTTGTTTGTGGTCCTCTCCACCCTGCATGGTGGCTTCAACCTCTGGAAACACTTTGCAAGGATTATTTACATCCTGAATAATTATAGAAGTTGATTACTCAATATAGTTTAAAGACAATTTGAATTTATACCAACCCAACATATTTGCCATTAATGAGGCTTATTATGGTTCTTAATACTAAGTCACATATAAAAGTTTAATTGTTTTGTTACAGTACCTTGATACTTGTGCATGGTCAGTGCAGAGATCTTAGCCACAAGCAGTAGCTGACAAAATGTTCACATGTATCTTGTGTTATATTCCTGGAAACTTACAGAAAACATTTGATCTAAAACACAAATCTATCCCAGCCATAAACAAAGCAGCATGAATATGTATTGGTGTGAGGTCAGCTGGATCCCTGATGCCACTCTTTGAAGCATGCTTGAAAATTAATGTTTAAAAATATCCACATAATTTTTTAAAGTTTATTTATGTTTTAAAAGCTGCAGGAAGCTTGCAGTAGTTGCTCAATATACGCCTGTTTTGTTGCCTCAGATCTCTACAAAGCAAAATAAACCTCTAATGTGAAGTATCCCGTTTTCTTCTTGACTCCTGTGTGTAGCAGGTGATCAGTTATCTGAACAAGTTTAGTCATCGTTATGTGACGGCCTGTTGAAATGGTTCAGTATGAAAAGTAATGAGCTAACACCAGAGGGCTGTCATTTTTATTCACCTGATGGACCCATTAGATTTTATTCAATAAAAAGTCTTAGTCTTCATAATCTTCAGTGTCTTTCTCATGCATTAAACTGTCATTTATTCACTGTCTGTTTTTAGAGAAGCTAAGAAAACAGATGTTTAATGTATTAGTCGGCATTGATATATTTATTTCTTTATTTCATGAAAGTTCCCAAGGGAGACAGTGCATCAATGGTTCACATTGTAAAGCAGAGTATGGATACACGCCACACTCTGTTGTCTGGTATTATTTCCGTTACTACACACAATCGTGTTGGGTTCTGTTCCCCGTGAGTCCGGCTCTGCTAAATCTCCTCCATACGAGCCAATGGGAATCCTCATTCATCAGCAAGCACTGTAAAGTCATCACGTCTCCCAATGACTTTACAATACTTCATATGCTAGCTCCTCCACGCGTAGCACAGTCAACTGAAGGGATTAGACAGTCAATATGAGGCTGCTGATTTACTGCCACCCCTCTGGTATCTGGCTCTCTTTGCATTTTACGACCTGATGTGTCGTAAAAGTTTCTGGAGAGCGGTCCTTTGTCGCGCTGTTACTGAGGCTGCGATCAGGTCTGTCTCGGTATAGAGCCCACGTGTGCGGCTGAGTTTTACGGTCCTGTCTGCAGGGCTTCCTCAGGCCCCTTCATGCCACATTCAATTGGACTTAAACACACGTGGCTCAGGCAGTGGATAGAAAACTCTCTCCTGCTGTTTCTCTTTTTTTTTTTTTGGTGCATTGTTTGCTGCTATTTTGCGACTCGCTGAACGTAACTTGTTTTCTGTTGCCTCTGCTCATCTTTTTTGCTGCCTTTCATCCCTTTTCTTGTTCTGCAACAACCCTCTTGGGAGATTTATTTTTTTTATTTTTCTCTCTTTGCTGCTTTAGTTTTTGTCTGTCTTCCTTTCTAGTGTGATGTCTCATTAAAGATATCCAAACTTCTGCTTCTGTCTGTCTCACTGTTGAGCTGCTGCTTTTGTAACTCATCAAACCCCAAATCATTGTCATTCTGTTTGTCTGTCCTGGTGAATTATTCCACTTTTAATATTGATTTGCTTTCTTTTTTATTCTAATAGCTTCACCCATGACCTTCATTTCTTTTTAAATCCAAGGCTAACATGTCGGGAACGTGCCCAGATGTGTTTGTTGCTTGTGGCCATTGTAATAAGTCTGCTTAAGTCTGCTGGTGTTTGACATTACCTTGGCAGGAGCCTGTTGGAAGATGCCGTTTAAAAAAAATGGAAGAGCTCAGCTGTGGGTGTCTTATAAAAAAGCCTCTTATTAGCAACCCAGGTTTTAGCTGTCAGGGGAGGTCAAGGGTGAGGCAGGAACGGAGTGAGACTTGAATGAACAACGTGAATCGTATGTGCCACAAAAACAAGTTCAGCCTCATAATGTGTGTTATTGAGCTACTTCGCACCAAGACACAACACAGCCTGGTTCAAGGTTGAAAATATGGAGAACTGATGAGTTTTTTAAGTTGTTGGAAGGTTTTAGACGAGAATTTATTTTTGAAAATCTGTATCTCCTGACCTCTTCTTGTTGGTTTGCAGGGTCGAGGAGCACATGCCTACCGGAGTCTCCCTCGTGATGCAAGTGGCTGGGCCACTCAGTTCCAGAGAGAGATGACCCGATCCTCCCTGAGTGCCAACCATCCAATGGTGGACAGATGGCTCGACCGACAGGAACAGGTAGGGCGGTGGACTTAATGCAAAAACACACGGTCGTATGGATTTCATGGTTTAATGAATGAACACATTGTCTACTTGCGGACAGACACATTGAAAATAAACCCAAGTGATATGCTAATTATTGGAAGTACTGATTTTAAATTTAGTATTGGAAGTTACTCTGAGTTGTGGTTGAGGGTTTGGTTTCATTTGGGAAAAGCTGAGAACAGTCTACACTTCACAGCCCACACTGTCGAGCAGTTATTAATATCATGTGGATGCGAGAATAGATTTCAAACCCACTTAACAGCTCTGTTGCCCTTATGATATATCCTACTGTGTGGCAATAACATGTAACATTATCCATGTGGAGACATTCATGTAAAGCATGAGTAGATCTATTTCTTGAACATGACTCGCTCTCATGTTTGTACTCTCTGCACAATATTCTCATCTATATGATTCACACTATGTTGACTTACATACAATCCACCTTCGCCTTCATTAGTGCAGCAGCCACAGTAAACACAGCAGTGACAGATAACACTGACTGCTCACTGCGTCAGTGTCTGACATCAGACTTCATACTTCTGTTCGACGCTGCAATACTTTTCATGAAGTAACAGTGTACACTGTTAGTCATTGCAGACTCGTCTCCTCACTTCACACCTCCTCGCTCTGTCGACACTTTGTGATTGACTCACCCTGTGACTGGTCCCTCTACTCCTCAGTCTGTCAGAGGAGAAAAAAATATGCTCACTTTAAAAGTTATTAAAAGTGACAGAGGCTCTCTGCAGGGAGAGCAGAAATGACCTTGGGAAGTGTTGAACACACTGAGCTCCATGTGAAGAGGATTTCTACCAGTTTGTCTGTCAGTTTCTGGCCGTCACTACCTCAGCTACCTGCTCCGACTCGTGTAGGAGGTGTTTAATCGATCTCTGCTTTCACTTCAAAGAAACAATGTGAAATGTTGGGAGATGGAAACAAGACATAAGCAGCGCAAAAGCAATTGAGGGAAATATTGTAATAGTCAGAATGAAAAACAGTTAGCTGGCTACTGTGCTACTGTCTGGTTCTGGGTGGTCTGTCTGCCTTTCTCTGTAGACTCACTGAAAGTCAACCTGGCTAAAGTTGTTTTTTCTCCTGCAGCAGCTCCTGACAGAGCGGTTGCTGAAATCATTCAATGGAAATGCACATATATTGTCTTTGGTGGTGGTTCAGAGGTTTTCAAAACGTTTCATTTATATGAACATCAGTTCAAGTAAAAAAAAAGACAGTTTACAGCCTTATGTTGCTTAATAATATTTACAGTTGCAGTTGTAGCTTAACAGTTGGTAAATATAATAATTTGTGTATTTGTGTAATTAGATATATGCTGCCAGATGATGCTCAGCTTTGCATCAAGACTGGAGGCTAAGCAGCTAGCCTGACGCTAAGCTAACCAACCTTCACAAAGTATTTACACATTTCCCCCATGTTGTTGCTTCAGAGTTTCAGGTCCTGGTTCAAACACAGTAGCTACATTATATAGAAAACATTACTTTACTAACCATGATACCACACACACCTCAGCTTTTGTATGGATTAAATAATATTTGAAATGGTAACTAGGAAGCACTCAGAGAGCACAAACCTCCTCTGAGGAATAATCCAGCCACAGAGTGAACACTGTTGCCCTCTTGTGGTGAAATAGCAACACTGTCTTGGTAAAACATTCACCTATAATAACAGGATCACATTTTTTAATTTTAATAATTGGTTCCTTGGGTGATTATCCTATCGCTCACAAAAATCATGAAGATTTGTTTACTAGCTTTTGTGTAATGTTGCTAATAATAGATTTTCTACAAACAAATAATAAACACATTTCCATCAATGTTCCATCACATTGGACTTATTATCCTAAAAAGTGCACAAGTCATTTGACAGTAACTGCGCCAGTTTCATCAAAACTCCACAGTTTGGTCAATGTAAATCTCACTGTAGAAGAAGCAAATGCACCCAAACAGTGCACGAACATGAGTTTGTTTTAAAAACCTCCCAAATCCAAGACTGAGGTTTCAGGTTAATGCTCATCAACTAATATAATATGAATATAAAATATGAGATTATTATTTTAGAGCAGAGGTTATACCAATAGAGTTATGTAAATACTTAATGAATAACAGCAGGCGCACCGCAGCATGGGTCTAAGCGTCCCCACGGTGCCTAATTCTCGGTGCTACCTGACTGTTTATAATCTGACAGCTGTATGACTAAGATGAGTCGCAAAACACAAATCCGCTCATTAGAGGTGACACAGTGTATATTTCAAAGTGGCACCTTGTCGCCCCCATTTGTTTCATTCCTTCACTCAGTGTATCTCAGTCTCCATCGCTCCCACACATGACGGTTTGGTATTTTGTCTTCTTTGTGTGTGTGTGTATGTGTGTGTGTGTGTGTGATGGGCGGGCAGCACAGCAGCATCGGATTGTAAGATAAAAATACACAGCGTGGGTTAATTAAAAAGAAGTGTGATCAGTGCTAAAGCGCTGGCAGAGATAATGAGCACACACACAAACACACACACACACACACACACACACACACACTCAGGCATATATGCCAAGGTTTTAGGAAAAACACACCAATTAGCAGTTGTTTGTTTATCATGGATTATTTATCTGCTGTGCTTTATTGTTCTGCTTTATGACTAAAGATAAAAGCACAAACAAAGAAAACTCAGCGAGGGCATCACACTCATTTCTATCTCTTCACTGAAACTATTGACACTTTCTTACTTTGTGTACTTATTTGCATGTTTGTGTCATAATCCAGGATCATTTTTTATTTCTTAACTACCTGCGTGCACCTCTGCCAAAAACTCCCTGCAGCTTAAGTTTTCCTGTTAGTTTAATGGCTGATGTGTGTGAAGCAAACACCACATGGTTTGCTCTCAAAGTGCTTTACTTCACCATCTATATTTAAGCATCCCTTCCCAGTCAGTGCCATAAATTAGCAATGGAAAGTCAGGCCCACTAAAATGACACATTGACTTCTACGCTTAAAATACCAAAGAGGTGCTGGGGAAGTTGGAGGCACAACACCATTAACTGTACAATCTGTGGCTCTGTCATCACCACGAGGACCCGCAGGTGATAAACTCCCCGGGATGCAGGAGAGGTTTTCTTAAGATTTAATTTTAGATCACACAACTTGCGCCTGGTGTTTTTCTTAAAAAAAAAAAAATAAAAAAATGCAGGAGCTTTTTAATAGTTTTTATGGCTTCTGTCTAATTTGTTTATGCAAATGTTCTGCATACACACAAAGTCATCTGTCCTCTTGTTATATTATATTTTGTTTATATAACCAGTCAATAATTTCTCTTTAGTGTCAAATGGTTCCATCTGAGACTCCAGGAGCCCCTAAATCCCTCGCCACCCCTCCACACACACACACACACACACACACACACACACACGATCTCTGCCAAAGGTGGCGTGGAAAAAACCATGCTTTATCAGCCCATATACACCAAGGCCTTATGAGTTATTCTTCATATAAACAGCTGACATTAATGCTGGCCTATTATCCCACTGATGAATGTTAATGGGCCTTCCCGCTCAGCGCCACACACACGCACACACACATGCTCGCTCACGTACACATTTTGATCTGGTTGAGTGGCTCTCCACTGTATTATTTTGGCCTTGATGAGGGACCGGAGGCCATTATCGTGAGCTGTACCACAGGCGGGACTGACACCAGCTGTCAATCACAGAGGGATTTAACCCAATCAGTGGCCAACGAGGAGAGAGGCAGATATGTTTGTGCTGAGTTTGGGAGTTTCTGACAGTAATCGACAGAGGAACATTTCAGTCTGTAAATACAGTTTATTTCATTTAATGCTCATTTAGAAAACAATAATTATCCTAATATGGTCTGAATGTGTCATTTGTTTGTTTACAGCTTCTGAAAATGCTGTTTCAAACAGCCATGCCCAGAACAAATTGAAAGAAGGAGAGATCTGGAGAGACACAACAAAAACTAAACAGTTACATAACAGTGTCAAAAACATGTCTGAGTGGAAGCAGCTCTGATCAGACATCTTTGATCAAGCCTCCAACAGTCGGAGAGGCTCTCTCTCTCTCTTTGTTGTCTAAATGAGGCACCTTGTCTGGCGGATTTTAAAGGAAACCCGAAGTGGCGAGATGCCCGGCTAAATCATCGAGCCAACATGTTGAAAGGAGATGAGTCCGTTCTGCTTCAAGCTGGAAGAAGAGAGCGGGAGCAGCGTGAACACACTCCTTTCCCTTTTATATTTTCACATCAAAGATTTCTCACCAAACAAACACAGATTGGCATTTGTGAACTGATTTGATTGTTAGTTTGTTGCATCAGTCACTTCAGTCAGATGCTAACAACTGTTAGTAGCGAAAATAAAGCCTGGTGAATGAATGTATTTGAGTGATTCTCAGATGTAGCTTCCTGTAAAGAGGCTACCTTCTGGATACATTTGAGCTGGATTCTGTTCAAATGAAGAGCTTTAGACAGCTGTAGGAGGCCTACCAGCATCCAGACTTCTCTACGTTTCTACCACAGACTGTATTTAAAAATGGATGCAGCACCCAGGTCTTGAAAATGATGCCAATGCTCCTGACGGTCACTAGATGCTGGTTCATCTTCAGTCCTGAAATACTCAGTCAGTATGTTTTTTTTACAGGTGATTCTGGTGTCATTAGATGAAGTGAACTCTTCTTCTCTGGTGATCTGGTGGGAGGAGTTAGGGGCAGGGTTAGTCTGATTGACAGGAGGTCCATCTGAAAATCATCGTTTTGCGTCAAAAAGATGAAGATTTAGGGGCGTGGTTAGTTTGATTGACAGGTCTTGTCTATAGTGATTTACATGTGTTTGGAGGCTCATTCACCAGTGAACTGAGGTCTCATTGGGCAGTGTCCTCAGCTTCAAGGGTCAGAGCCGCCTCCTCACTCCTCCTCACATATGGTCACTTCTGGCTCCAAAAACAGTCACAATGTCCATTTCCGATATACAGTCTATGAGTGAGGCTGCTAGTTACCTATAATCAGAGTTGTTATTTCATGGCCTAGAGGTTTCTCCCTTTGATTCAACATTGCTACAAGGTGCTCTGAGTATCTGGGTTCCCTCATAGATCTTGGATTGACAGATCTGCTCTCCAATGAGACTAGACCAGAACTCAAGTCTCATACACACTGGGCAGCATCCTTGGATTCCAGTGTTAGCTCCACCTCCTCACTCCCTTTATATCCAAATATGGTCAATTCTGGCTCAGGTGATGTCATGTTAGCTTTGTCCATTCTATATAAAGTCTGTGATTTCTACAGTGAATGATGAGTCAAATATTGTCATTATTATTGAAAAAATATCGTAATAATTAAAAATACTGACATTTCCCTGCAAATGTTAATTAGTTTTTGCTGGTTTGTTTTATGACCGTACTGGAGCCGTATTCAAAGCTCCAAACTCAAAAACAAGCTGAAGGATTCATCTGATTTATTTAAAATACGATGAATACAGTGATGAAAATTCTCAAGAGGAGGATTTCAAATTTATGACACAACCTTGGAAAACCCTTGGGCAAGTCAGTATGAAAGTTAGCATTTAATTCCTGCCGCTGTTGTTGGTGAGTGAACTTAGTCTATTCTCTCGACTAGGTTGTTGGTAAAGCCCACACAGTCTGCAGACCCCGAGGCGAGCTGCGGGCGGTGTTAGAGCAGCTGAGCATGGAGAGAAAACACAGCAATAACCCCCGCCTGCCGCACACCGTCGCTCTGTCTGTCTCTCTCTGTCTGTCTCCGCTGCCTCTGTCTCTCTCTGCACTGCTACCTGGTGGAGGCGGCGTGCATCTGTGCGTGAATCTGGGCCGAGGTTTGATGAGGAGCAGGGTTCGCTGTGCACAGGACAGTGGACAGAAACCCACATTCCTCAGCAGTGCAGTCAGTCCTGCTGGGGGGGTCCTGTGTCTGCACAGAGGACCTTGCTCTTCTCCACGACCTGCTTCCTAATTCTCCCTGAAAACGGCGCATAATAAGGTCAGCCAGCTCCAAAATGGCTGACGAGACCCTGTGTGTGTCAAGTTCACGCACGCATGCACGATGTACTCACCATGTCTTCACTACCAGTAGGTGCAGCTGTTTGTTCAACTTTGACTCCCGACACAGAGGCACCCACACATCGACTTATTCCTCCTACTAAACATCATCTACTCTTCAGATTCATCTACAAACAGTTATCAACTACTATTTATCACAAAAAGGGGCAGAAAATATCTGTCATGACTTTCAACTTATTCAAAAATCTACTGTAAATCAAATTGTCACACCCATTTTCTCTTGTAATTCTGGCTGATACATGTAGCCCTGCTAATCTGACTGATTATGATTTTCTTTGAGACACTGACTCAGCAGCAGGCAGTTAATGGAATTAGTCCACCTAAATCACCAAATGATTGTAAGAAAAGACTGAATTTACAACTGAATCTGTGAATTAATTACTTAAGACGTTCATTATTTACATGGTGGAGTGATTTTTTCTCTTTTCTCCTTTGTGAGCGCTCGTGTAAATGGCAGCTCACCAGAGACGCTCGGTCCGCCTGAGAACCTGAGTGAGAACAATGCAGCCACACAGGCCTCTCCCTCTTAATTAGCCATCGCCGCTGAACCGCTGCCGGAGCGTCACGACCCCAGACGGACCAGAACAGGTTTATTTTCAGCCGTTTCTCCCGAGGCCTGCGCCGCTTTTTAAGCCTCATTTAGCGCTGGTCACCTCCTCTTTTCACCTCCACGAGGGTTCAGGTAGTTTCAGCTGTGGAGCTGTACTTACTTCTACTTCCTGTTGATCCAACCTTTAAAAAGGGAAACTAAACATGAGGACATCCATTATATTCTTATTTTTAATTATGTTGTATAACCTTATACCCTACTGCAATATTTCAACTAACAGGTAAATGACCCCAGTTCAGTTTATCTTGTGTGTTTCGTCCTTAGTAGTACAACCATCTGTTGTTTAGTCACTGACAGATTTTATTATTTCATCCAGAACTTACATTTTGCATACTCTATTTTTTGATTGATTTAGACGCAACACCCTTAAATAGGTAACTATACATGAATATTCTAGAAAATTCCCATTTTTAAAAATGCATTGAGGCTAAAAAATGTTTTACCACCCAACCTATGACCTTTATTTTTTCAGAAATACATTTTTGTCAAGAGTATGAATTCAACATTTTCTTCTTTTTCAACAGTTTTTGCAGAATTTATTTTTCAGATTATAGGCCTCAAAGTATGAATATGATTGTGGGAACTTGCTTTTGTTTTATAACTTATCTGTTCGTATCCTGCAGGACAGTCTGCTCCTGATTATCAAAGTTGTAAAATGTGATTCAGTATTTTTTTTAATAAGAACCAATTACACATGGCAAACAAATGAAAAAAACCCCGCTAACCACTGGCCATTGTCTTTTTAAATTTTGGTACATGTACTGTGTATATATTTTTTTAGGTTGGTGTGAAGTCACATGATGTGAGTACTTGTTGCTTCTCTCCGTCAGTGTTCATCATGACTTGAAGTGATGCCCCTCAAACACCTGTATCCCTCTGGACATAGAAACCAGTAACTAAGGTTTAAAGTCCTCGAGGACATTTAAGAGACACCACAGACCTCTGTATGTCTCTGATTTTATGTTGGTGCTTTTTACATTTAATAAAAAATCAACTGAAAGGCAGACGACAAAGACAAAAAACTTTCAATCAGTGTATCTCACTATCGATATTTGTACTTTTTCTTACTGTGTGGAGATTTCATAATAAAAAAAAATGGTAAAAGTTTCAGGACTCCGATGCACACTTGGAGAAAAATGTGATTTAGAGCAAAGTCTAAATTAGATAAGTTCACAGCTCAGAAAGTTTTCACCTCAGAGTGTTTGAGCCACCAGCCGTGTGTAGGATCCTGCAGACAGCCTGCGGCAACAAAACGCATTACAGCGCACACAGACACACAAGTATGTGTCTGTGTGTGTGTTCATGTTCATACTGCACTGGTTGAGAGCAGGTAACACACACACACACACACAGTTTGTAGCGTCATTGAGTTGATTCATTCCACAGCGGGGAAAATAGATTGTAAATGAGCAATTACAAAAATAATGCTCCTTAGGATCTCATTATTAACTTAACGTCTTTGTTACAAACAAACAGCAGTGATAATCACCGTGAGCCTTAATGTCTGTTTGTGTGTGTGTGTGTGTGTGTGTGTGTGTGTTATTTGTATTAAGAACACGAGAGTTAACCATCCTCCAGCTTTCCTGCCCAGAAGCTTTCCTCACATGGTTCCCTGTATCAATTAGCATTCAGGACGGCTCCCCTCTCACCTTCACACATAGACACATAGGGAGAGGCAGAATGAGAATGATAGAAATAAGTGTTTAACAATTCTAAACAACTTTCACAAGTTAATCCCCAGCACATAACACTGAAGACAAATGTAGCTCCCAAGGACGGAGTGAGGAAAAAGCCGTCAGCAGGGGACGGGAAGAGACAAAGATGAAAATGCTGCTGTACTCAGAAATGGGAATGAACCTCTTTGGAAAGAGAGGAACAAAAGCAGCTGTTATTCTCTGTTGTTTCACCACAAAGTTTCATGCCACTCTGGCCTTTTCTCTCCCCTCTAAACAGAATATCTCTTGTTTGTTCTTGTACTCCTTCATTTTCTCTCTTTTCTTTCTTTATTGAGAATTGTGCAAATCGTGTCTCTGCTCTTATCTCGTTTGAACAGGAGACTCAGGCGGCAGACATTTTTTGGAAGTTGCCAGCGCTCTTCTCTATCAGCCCTACTGTAGCCTGAAAATGTTTAACCTGTCTGTCTGTGTGTGTGTGTAGAGGTGTGTGTGACTAGACAGTTCAGATTAGGGTTTGACTGATTCGGGCTTCAGAAAGCTGATAGCAATGTTTTTGGAGGCTCCTGAGAGCATTTTTGCTTTATCTTTCAAATTTTACTATTTATATGCAGAAGTTTTCCTTTGAGAATGAAACATGTTGTGTTTTCTGTAAGAATTCTTCTGGTTTTAGAGCGAAAAGTAAAGTTATTTAAACACTAATTTCATCTTTTGTTCATTATAAATTAACATCTGTAGTTTAAAACTTGAAGGTGTTTGCCAGTGACCTTGATCTTAAAGTCCACCTGAAATGACAAATGTCTTTTCAGTCCTTGTAGATTGCTGATTGTATCATCCATTTTCTTAATGATCTTAGCTAAAAAGATGAAAAAAATTCAGTTTGTCACATTTACTTCCTGATTAAACTATGTGTCATGTGATTTTCACCATTTTGCCCAGAGTCATTTCAGTCAATAGCATCATCACCTGTCAATCAATCTGCTGTTAGTGGCACAGTTCAGATCACCACCAAGAAAACAGACAGTAGGAGTCATCAGTAGTTTGTTGGAACAGTGTTAGTTCATTGTAGACTCACATTTTGAGCAGGAGATTGGTTTTTGAAACTCACCATGTTGCTTGTTTGGAGCAGGAAGTGACTATATTTGGATCCCATGAACCCGAGGACACTGTCCACTGTGCATGAGACTTGAGTTCAGGTCTGATCTCAGTGGAGCCTTCTGATAAAAATGTATGGACTGAGTATTTCCTGTTTGAAAATGACCATTTTTGAAAATGAAGTCAGTTGGAGCCATCATCTAGTTGCTGTGGTGTTGTACTCTTTTACACTTCCTGGACTCATGTTTGAGCCCAGTTGCTTCGTCTATTTCTATATACAGTCTATGGATATAGCTAGCTAGCTAACCAGCTATGGTACTTCGTCAGTGGTCCAGCCTACATAGACTGTTTCTGTCAGAAATACGTCATGATGCAGGAGTTAGATACTGTTGAAAGGTTATTTCAAGTGGACTTCAGAGCTGAAGCTGTCGTTCTCTCTGGTGGTCATTAGCAGTCAGCGAGCTATGGCTCCGTCTCCTCTCCTCCTCCCTGTTATTTTGTTTTTCTTCAAAGTTTGCACTTGTATCTCGCTGCCTTCTCCTTCAGCTCCCGCTCTCTGTGCTTAATTAATACTCAGATGTCGTTCTCTCTCACACATTCACCCCATTACTGGCTCGGCAGCCCTTCAGCGAGGCTGTCTGTGCTCCACTTGTAAACACATCACCTTTTTTGACAAGTTTTGTTTAATTCTCTCTTTTTTTTTTCTTTTTACTTCAAAGCACCAAAGACGAGCGCATGTACTAAAACAATTTTTTTCAGGGCCAGGTAAAAATAATCTGTTTACCTCAGTGTGTGTCATTCTGTTTCCCCTCTTTTGTTTTTGTCTACATCGGTGCCACCTCTACAGCATGGAGGTGGCTATCCCTCTCCGCACTGCTGGTTGTGAACGTGTTAATTCTTGATTAGAGTTCATGCATTCGCCTTCTCCGATTTGCTCCGTGGAGTGAGAAATCACTTTCTCAATGAGAATAATTGAACACGGGCAGGGGGGTGCCAGCTCATTACCCACAAATCACAGGGAGCAGGGGCACCTTAGCTGAAGACAATAATGACTTCGGGGAATAAAAACGGGGGCCGCCAGCATGGAGCCAAACCAGCGTGGGCACCAGAGAACAAAGCAGGGAGAGGAAGATGCACAATCATCTTAAGGCTGCTTCTTAAGGTGAAATCATTTCAAGCTTATCTTCCTACATTTTCTGTTGAATCAATTTACTTTCCTCAGAGGGGGCAGTGCTGAGGCTTTGAAGGGCAGTGGGATGTAGGAGGAGCATGGCCAATATTCAGGCAAGGTGTTGCTGTTATAAAGTCAGTTTTGCCCACTCTGATTGGCAGTGAGGGCAAAAGATTTCCATTGTAAAACACAAAAACTTAACTCTGGCTCAGAATACCAGATAGAAATGAAGACATGGGGGTTAATGAAAGTGTATTCTGGACCAGCTACAGCTAAAATCCTTTTTTTCTCCTTGACACTAAGACACTAGATGAACTTAAGTGATTGACAGTGCCCTGTTTCCCACAGGGCAAAGTCATTTACTTCTATTTATTTGATTTCTCACTACTTTCTCACCCTCCCTTTTCCTTGCTGCTTCCTTTTTTTTGTTTTTTTTAAATATGCCACACATTTCCAGTCTTTGCAGAGTGCCAAATGAGTCCACTCTGACACAATGAGGTCCATTGTCACAATAGGCTTTTCTCACTGTTTTATAGGTCCCATTAGGGGGGCAATGCTTTTAAGTTGCTGAAGGAATGTAATAAGGCCCCGGCCGACAGTAAACGTCCACATCTCGGGGCCGCAGAGAAACATGAGATGGGGCTGCTTCGCCATCTCGGCCGAAGAGACTCATTTCATTTGCATCGGCCGGAGAACAAAGTGGTCACAGTTGGATGCAAACTGAGAGGAACGGGCTGGTTTCATTCCAGAGCCAAGGAGATGGAGGCACAGAGAGCCTCTAAAGAGACAGGGTGAGGAGGGAAGAGGTGGTCCCGGGCCACTCACTGCATTTCTGCTCCTCACGTACAGATGTAGCCATGGTAGCACCGACTTGGAGCTTCGCCACTGAGGGGTATTTCTGGGATTTATTCAGATATTTCTGTTTTTTATTGGGAACCATTTCCAGTTAGTTTCACAGCAACATTGGACACAGAAAACACAACAAAATGTAATATACATGGGGCAGCATGATGGATGCAGCAGAGGTGCAGCAAACACAGTGTCACCTGCATTTTTCTAAAAGTGATACAGGTATTTTCTTGTGAGGCTGGCACAAAATAGTTGAACTTATCTTGACATTAAGCTTCAGCAGTACACTCACTTGCTACGTGGTCAGAAACTCTCACATGAAGACAAGCACGAGGTTAATGTGAGGTCTGTATAATGTTTTATTAACGAGGTTGGTGTTCAGCAGCATAATCAAAAATGTTTGATGTCTGAACTCATTAAGTCATCCTCCAAGACAAGCTGTATCATGAGTGGGTGCAGTAGCCCAGCTTGAAATATACAGTAAATTTCACAGATTTAACAGTGAGTTCCTAACGACAGATTAACCGTTTCAAGCAAGTTTAATTTTTTGTGTTTCAAGGAGTAAATGCAGACCAGTGGCCCCCAGAATGTCTGAAAACACTTTTGAAAACATACTTTTGAAAAGCATCTGCAGCAAGATATGCAAAACCACCGGCATAATTCTTTGAGTTTCTCAAGGTTGGATGCCCACAATGAATTTGGAATAGGCCTGATAGCGTTAATGGTGTCATTCTAGCAGGAGTGCTGCTGTAATGGGCCATGCTTTTCCCTGCAGAGCAGTTTTCCATTGGAATTTTCTCTTCTTCATGCTCTGGGTATAGTCCATGGGAGCTGTTGTGTAGAATAGCACCCCCGCTGAGCTCCATCACAGCGTTCTCTGATATTCCCACATGCATTCATGATTTCAACCAGAACCACGCTGACAGCCTTTTCCATTTAGAAAACAGTAGAGCGCAGAAACATGTGTTGTTTTGCTTGTTGGGGTCTATATGTGTCTGTTGGGTTGGAAGGTGAGACTCCTGCTGATGTTGTTATGTGATTGGCTGAAATATGACGAGATGATGGTGATATGTAAGTCTGCCGAAGGGTCCGATCTTTGTGCACGGTGTGTGTGTTCCAGGTGTGTGTCTACACATGTTTACATGCAGCAAATCGACTATCCATGCTCGGATCCATCTTGTTTGTTGGGCCACTGATGATTTCCCTGTGCTCTTATCTCATCACTGATTGCAATCACTTGTTGTGTTTTGCAAGTAAATTATCATCAGCTCTAACTAGCTCACTCCTTTGATCAATCGATATCTTGTCTAATCTTGCGCTCATTGCTTTCAGAGCCATGGCAAATACAAACAAAACAAAATCTTTATGATAAAGTAATTACAAGGAGGCTCCATTTATATATCTTCAACATCAGCCTCGACAGGTACTGAATTCTCTAAGCTGCCACCATAGACTGTATAAATAAAGGATGTGCAAAAAAAGTGCAATATCACTAATGGGTGAGACCCGCCTCCTCACTTTTCCCTTCGTATCCAAATATGGTCACTTCTGGCTCCATAAAAACAACATGGCGATGTCCAAGTGCCTCCTGGCTTCAAAATGCAAGTCCAAATGCAAGTGGTAACACCAAGTTAGCTTAGTGCACTTTTTATACCGACTATGCCTGCCACCCACCCCCCACCCCGCCTCGCTTTCCTGGACGGAGATTACCGTGGCTGTGTTGGAGTCTGTGGGGACCTCTCTTCATTACTGGCCCTCCACAGGCCCCTCATCTCCACACGACCCTCTTCATTTAGCCCCGGCTGAGAACAAGGGCTTGGCCAAATGGCTTTCTGTCTCCCCCTTATCCAAGAATTTCAGCTTCCAATTAAAACTAAATGGAAAGCGGCCCCCCTCCACCTCACCCCACACTGCTCCCATGACGCTACAGATGAGGCCCCACTCAGCACCCACTCCACCTGCTCAAACAAGGCAGCAAACAATGGCTCATCTGTAGAGTGGACCATTCGCCCCCTGTAATAACTCGCTGCAATGTGTACCAAAGCTTTACTTTCACTAAATTATTCATAGTTCACACATCATTCACCCTCATTCCCTCTGCTTCATTTTTCTTCGTGTTTAGTATATTTAGGATTTGAGGTCATAGTGTGTTACAACAATCCTGTAGAAAATGGATGAGATCCTCCCCACATCCTCTCTCCCACTGCTGCCATCGTTACGTCCAGATGCAGCATCTGTGTGGCACTAACTCTTGTATTAAGTGGTTCAGGTGGCAGTGTAGGAAGTGTAGTTTGTTGACCGGCCAACTCCATAAGTCAGTGTCTTTGTGACTCACTTAATTACAGGAGCGGCTACTAAAAATAATTAAAGAAAGACATTGTATTTAATTACAATCCAGATCTGATCCACGGGTGCCCTCATTGAAATTCAAACAGCCGTTATTATTTCAACGGGGGTAACATTCACTCACTGACCTTCACAGTTTGAAAGATGGATTAAACGTTCTGAGCAGTGGAAAGCAGACTGTCCTCCCACTTAATAAGCTCAAAATGATGATTAATCTGTGAAAAGCACCACAGAGCTCCTTTTAATGCATGGGTAAAGACCCAGGATTCAGCTGGGACCGTCCGCTCAGCAGGGCTACGCACTCAACCCCTAGGATTATCTGTTCACAATCACCTCACCTCACCTAAGCCAGGTGTCTGGAAAGTCCTGACATCCTTTTTGAAGTATTTTTTAATGCATCAGAAACTCTAAATCTGGCTTTAAACACCTCTTTGAAGTGCTGTTCCCCTGCAAAACGCCGCGCACATTGAAGCTCTTTGAAACACTTCGAGTGTATTAAAAAAACATTATCCACAGAGCTTAAGAGTAAGAAGCGCTCTGGACAGTCACCGGTGACAATAACTCAATTTGCTGTAATTCCTACCCGGTTTGAACCTCCGGCTCTCTGCCACAGGAGTGGTCTGCTCCAGTTGCAGCTGTTATTGATGAGGTTTGGAAAAAGTCTCGGGCTCCTCCGTCCCCTTTGGGCCTTGGTTATTGACCTGGTGATTGATTTAGGCCCTCATAATTAGCAGGCCTAATTTAATTAAAGTGCAATTTAACGATACAGTAGGCAAAAGCAAAGGCTGCTGTGTCATTGATAGATCAGCTCAGGGCTGATATGAAACAGGCTCTGGAGAGTGATGAATTCAGCACAGCGGGGTTTCCAGCGACGAGGAACAAGAGACAAAGATTGAAGTCAGGAGACAAAAAGGGAAAATGAGACGAGTAAAGACAGAGACAGGCCTTTGTTTTTTCAAATGTCAGCCCACAAACAGGCCTGTCGCTCACCTCCACCCTCCACATCTCCCTGCTCAATTTTGATGTGGACAAATGCAGACTCACATCTCTAATCTAATTTGCTTAACAGCATTAGGAACCTGTCTGTCCCTGTAATTTGCTTCAAGTAAATTGACGTCAGAGCCTGAACTTTTATGAGCCAGAAGCCGTGTCTTTCCAAAGCAAAACAAAGAGACAGATTTAAAAGCTGGTGGTTTTTGTTGATTAAAAAGATGTGGAGGGATGGGGGAGTTTACATGGCCACTTGGTAAAACAATAAACTCTGCATATCATTAGTGAGAAACTCTTTAATTGAGGGTAGAGATTCAAAGTCAGGTTCTCGCTGTCATATCACTTTGGTAAGAAACACTGATTTGACAGCCAAGAACATTTCAACAGTAATCTCTCATAAACCCTTCAGTATTTTATTGTTTTTAGGCTTTTATTCAT